>APFE030620059.1:0-25933 GCA_000404065.3 Pinus taeda
GGTAGATGAGTGTTTACATGAAATTGATTATGATACTTATGTGTTTTCATTGTGTATGTTGAAAGATTGCAAACACACTGTATCAAGTGCTTAATAGTAAATGTAGTGAATAATGTTTTTCTCTTAAAGTGATGTATACCAATTCAATTGGAAAGCCATGTAGTGCTAGGGATGAGGATTAAAATAAGGCATTGATTGGTAAGATTTCTCCTCAAGTGTAAAGATACTAAAAGGGGTGGGGTCACCACCTATTTTTCTGAAAGGAAGCTTTGGTCAATCTATTCATGAAAAGGTTTGATTGAATTAGTATTTTTTATAGAATAATGTAGTGAATGATTCATTTTAATAAGTTGGAAATTCAATATTCAAAGGTAAGTCATTACCATGTGAAACAAATATTTAGAGACAATGTCTATT
Organism: Pinus taeda; assembly: GCA_000404065.3. Taxonomy (NCBI): domain Eukaryota; kingdom Viridiplantae; phylum Streptophyta; class Pinopsida; order Pinales; family Pinaceae; genus Pinus; species Pinus taeda. Next base: position 418 of record APFE030620059.1, read on the forward strand.
TAGTAGTGGCCATATAAATAATAATAACAATAATCTAATTTGAAGGTCATGGTCAAGACTAGACACCAAATTGATGTATGATATCACCTTGTTTGTGTGACAAAGGACCTACCTTTGCATCACAAATTGATTCCCAAAATCTCTGAAGGTGTACAAACTCCCCTTCTAGATTTAAACATGTGGTCTCATATGAGGAAGCACATGTTCTTAGCAATTAAATGCGTTCAATCTATAAACCTCCCATTTTGATAAAAATCTTACAACAAATACAAGGTTTCAAGCCAAATATGTAACTCTCATAAGATGGTTTTAGAATTACCCAAAGGGCCAAAAAATTATTTTTTTGCATGAGAATGGGAAAAATAATCTTTTGTAAGTGTCATCTTGTATGCCATTTTCATTTGAGATCATTTTCATTTTCATGTTAAGGGTAATTTGAATGTGTTATCAGCATGCATATATGTATTTTGGATATTGTTGTTCAAAATGAAAAATATTTGATAAATACTACTTTATGTTGCATAATTATTGGAAGAAACTCAGAAAAACCTATATGAATGTTAAATTATATTATTTAAATAAATTATATTTTTCTTTATGTGCTAAGCAGAGCCTAAGATGGAGTCAACTCTAAACTTGAATGGAAGAACAATTTTCCCACTAATGGGATTCTATTAGTAGAATTCTATGACACTCGAAACATTGCTTTGTTATTTCAATTTGTCTTTCATTTTTATTATATAGCAAATTTAATAAGAGGGAAAAACTCCATTGAATATGGTTTATGTACCATTCTAAAAATTATATTTCTTAGAGTGTGATATTTCATGTTCGACAAAAAGTCTTTTTTTTTGTCTTTTTTTTCATTAGACATTTTAGGAATATATATGTCTTTCATTTTTATTTATTTCCTTTATTAAACATTGTGTATGTACTACTTTACAAATTAGGCTGGATCAAATGCAATTATACACTAAAATGACATAGTTTTGTTATTTTTTTATTGGACATAGGAAGAATAATTAGGTCTTTCATTTTTATTATATTATTAATTTAATAGGCAACAAATAGCTAATTTAATGTAGTGGATTTACATTTTATAAATCATATTATTTATAAAGGATATGTTTTACATTGGACAAAATGTTCTTATACATTAAAATTTCATCATTCTTGTTATATATATGTATATATATTTTGTTAGATATGAAGAATAATTACTAATAGTGTATACATTAAATTGATTGTGATAATTGTATGTTTGAATTGTGTATGTTGAAACAATCTAAACACATTGTATCAAGTGATTAATAGTAAATGTAGTGAATAATGATTTTCTCTTAAAATGACTTATACCAATTCAATTGGAAGACCATATAGTGCTAGGGATGAGGACTAAAATGAGGCATTGATTGGTAACATTTCTCTTCAAGTGTAAAGCTACTAGCACTGGTGGGATCACCACCTTCTTTCCTTAAAATAAGCTTTCGTCAATTTATTCATGAAAAGGTTTTATTGAATTAATATTTTCTTAATGTAGTGAATGATTCATTTTCATTTGTTTGAAATTTTATACTTTATAATGGCTAAGATCTATACTATTTAAAAAATTATTTTGATAACAATTAAAAGAGCTCCTCTTTGCTTCGTGATTATAATCTCTACTAATAGGGTCATTTATTCATGAAAAGGTTTTATTGAATTAATATTTTCTTAATGTAGTGAATGATTCATTTTCATTTGTTTGAAATTTTATACTTTATAATGGCTAAGATCTATACTATTTTAAAAATTATTTTGATAACAATTAAAAGAGCTCCTCTTTGCTTCGTGATTATAATCTCTACTAATAGGGTCAACCACACGAAGGTGGAATCTTATATGCCCACGAAAACATTACATTGTTTATATGGGGTTTTTTTATATATCAACATGTGGAGATGATTTAATTCTATTAATTTAATATGTTAAATAATTATTGTTGTAGCACTAATATTTATTAAAAATAATTTCTACTTATGATTTTTTGTAAATGTTCCAATTAAATTTTTAATGCTACAATGGAAAATGCCAAAAAAAAATGTTGAAATTATGCAGAAAATAAAAAATTACCAAATACATTTTTAAAAACAAGCAGAAAAATTACAAATCTTGAATTATAAGTAAAATTCAATATAATAAATAAACATTAAAATAGAATACAATAAACTATGAGACTTAATCTAATCATTTATTGACAAAACACACGCATATATTGACAAGATAGTTAGTAGACCTACTTGAGCAATTTCAAATGCAGTGGAATATAATTGTAAACACATACATTAACCAGCAGACATTGACAAAACAATTGTCACTTTTATATGCAATTTCAAATGCAATGGAATATAAAATGTAAGCACATACATTAACAAAACATTCTCATTTTTATATGCAATTTCAAACAACACACAAAATTAAAATTTAGATGAAGATATATACAATTTTAAATTTTTAAATATTAAACACAAAATACAAATTCAAATAAATAAGAAAAAACACATATTTTACAATTCCAAATAAGGAAACACACATCATACAATGTCAAGTCAATACAAAAACAAACACTCAAATATTAAATAAAAAAACACACAATATACAAAGTAAAACATACATTTTATATACAAACTCAAATTTAGGTTGAGAAATTAATTACAATCATAGTTCAATACAACAAACCCACAATTGAAATTTCAAAACACATACAATACACATTTTCGTAAATTAACGTCCCCACACACACACATGTGTGTGTGTGTGTGTGTGTGTATATATATATATATATATATATATATATATTTGTATGTGTGTGTGTGCAATTTCAAATAAAGAAACATAAAGAGTACAAGTTCAAACAAACAAACACACAATATATAAATTAAAATATACATTATGAGTACAGACTCAAATTCATATTTAAGACAACAAAAACATGATTACAATTTCAAACAATGCACAAAATTCAAATTTAAATGAGGAAATATATAATTTTGAATTTTTAAATATTAGGCACAAAATACAAATTCAAATAGGAAAACACATATTTTACAATTCCAAATAAGGAAACACACATCAGACAATTTCAAGTCAATACAAAAACTAACACTCAAATATTAAATAAACAAACACACACTATACAAAATAAAACATACATTTTATATAAAAAGTCAAATTTAGGTTGTGAAATTATTACAATCACAATTCAATACAACAAACACATGATCACAATTTCAAGACACATATAATACAAATATTCATAAGTAAATATCCACACAGTCACTCACACATATATATTCAATTTCAAATAAAAAGAGATACGGAGTACAATTTCAAATAAATAAACACTCAATATACAAATTCAACTTAACAAACAACATACAATTTCAAATAACTAATTGTGCATCACACAATTTGAAGTCAATAAAAGAAAACACTCAGACATGCTTATGCAACTTTAAGAAAAAATAAAAACACAATATACAAATTAAAATATGCATTATGCATACACATTCAAACTCATAATTCAATACAACAAAAACACATGATTACAACATCAAACAACACACAAAACTCAAATTTAAATAAGGAAATAAACATTTTTTCTGAATTTTTAAATATTAGACACAAAATACAAATTCAAATAGAAGAACATATACTTTACAATTCCAAATAAGGAAACACAAATCAGACAATTTTGAGTCAATACAAAAATAAACACTCAAATATTAAATAAGCAAACGCACAATATACAAAGTACATGTTCAAATAAACAAACACACAATACACAAATTCAACTAAACACACAACATACACTTTCAAATAACTAATTAAGTATCATACAATTTCAAGTAAATAAAAGAAAACACTCAAATATGCCTGTGCAACTTTAAGAAAAAATAATCTCACAATATCCAAATTAAAATCTTTACTACGCATACACATTAAAATTCATAATTCAATACAACAAAAACACATGTTTACAATTTCAAACAACACACAAAATTTAAATTTAAATAAGGAAATATACAATTTTCAATTTTTAAATATTAGACACAAAATACAAATTCAAATAGAAGAAAACATATTTTACAATTCCAAATAAAAAAACACACAATATACAAAGTAAAACATACATTTTATATACAAATTCAAATTTATGTTTTGAAATTAATTACGATCACAATTCAGTCAACAAACACACAATTGCAATTTCAACCCACATGCAATACAAATATTCATAAATAAACATTCACACACATATATATGTAATTTGAAATAAAGAAACATATAGAGTATAAGTTCAAATAAACAATCACACAATATACAAATTAATCTCTACATTATGCATATACATTCAAATTCGTAATTCAATACAACAAACACATGAATACAATTTCAAAATTACATACACATATTCATAAATAAACATTCATACAACCATTCACATACATATGGAATTTGAATTAAATAAAAATACAAAATACAACTCCAAATAAGCAAACACACAATATACAATTTTGTGTTGAAATAGAAAATAAAATAATCATTCTCAAAACCACTCACATATATATTCGATTTCAAATAGGAAAACACACCACTGCACTGACCCACACACACGCACAATTGAAAATGAACAAAGAAATATGGTACAATTTCAATTCAAAATATCAACATAAATACATAAAACATTTTCAAAATCACAAACATATATATACCAAACCAAAAGCAAACAAAAAAGCACCAATATGAATGGTTTGTTAATTAGAGAGATATTTAGTGTTGTCAAGTACATTGTGGAAGGTTGTCTAATTTGTATTTGGGTAAAATATTTTAATTTTTTTTAGTTAAAAGTGTGTTTTTGGTTAAATGCAATTGTAATAAGTGTTATAATATAAATAGATGATCATGTAAGTGTAAGATGACGTTCTTCAAATATAAATGGTATAAAGTAAATGCATCTTAAAAAAATGTGTTGTGACGCATATGAGTTTAAAGAAAAGTAATCAACACAATAAAAAATAACTACACTACTCAAAGAAAAATGGAGCCCAATCTCCTTGAGAAGTTGGAAGGAGTTTAGCCCATTCCATAAAAAATAATTTCTCTTACAATATTTGAGAAAAGAAAAAAATATATATAACGACACAATATTTATTTTGGGCAAAATTCTTTTTGCCTGTAGTGCCATACAAGTATTAGAGAAAAACAATATATTTTTAATAAGATATAACAAAAATTATCAATTTCCTTTTTATATAAAAAGAATGATCCTCTCTATCACATATTTAAATAATGAAAAGAAATATGAATTTACTTTCCTTCACATTTTTTCTAACAGTATAAGTCATTTCTAGAAATAACTCCGCAATATAAGAAAAAAATGCCCATAAAAAGATATTATTAATGAGATATAAGATGAGAGTTTTACTTTAATTTTTCCATAGTCCACAGACTAATAAACATAATTTAAATAAAAATATATATTATGAATCATGATTATATATGTAATTAATGGTATAACTAAATTTGATTTTTAAAAAGAAGGATAGGTTATTCCAGTTCCGAAAAATAAAAAGTAAAAACCAATTCATTTCGTCTTATCTGACTTTAACTATCTCTAGGAAAAACTATTACAAATGGTAAGAGGGACATAATTGAGGGGCATAATTGACTCTCCAAAGAAGGCTGTAACTGATACAGGAGGATTGAAGTGAAGCGAAACAGAGCTATATAACATACAATTCCCAATTGACGCGGAAGAGATGAGCTGAGATGCATTATTATTATTTTTTAAAAAGTTGAATACACCAATGATAAAAAGGAGAGTTGTATTAATATTTTGAAAATGTATGCATTATTAATTTGAAAAATTAATAAACCGGTGAAAAGGAAAGGGTTTCAGGGTAGGGTTAAAATTGTTTAATGGTAGGGTTTTTTATTTAGTTACAGATAAAAATTACAAGGTTCAAAACCATGGACTGAAGCAGCACATTAACACAATGTATCTGCCTCTAACCAGCACGAATGGTATAGGGCCTCGCTAATACCGGAGGGAAATAAATGAGTAGAAATGGTAGACGACTGGACCAGACCGCATTTGATGGGGCGTTGAATCCCCAAAGAAGGCGAAGGTGAAAGCTGTAATGTAATGTAACTGATTCCGGAGGATTCAAGCGAAGGAAAGCTATATATATATAACAGAGAATCCCCATTGACACAACTGAGTTGCATTATTATTAATAATTTAAAAGTTGTATAAAGCAGAGATAATAAAGAGCAACTCACTGTATGTATGTATTATTATTAATTTGAAAACGTACATTATATATTAATTTGAAAATTTAATAAATAAGGTAACTGTAAGCAGACGAAGTTTTAATGAGGTGCGTTTTGAGTTTAATTGGCATGTTAACATTATTTCAGGGTGGGCTTTGATTGGTTACTTATAAAATATAAAAGGGTTAAAAACCATGTATTACAGTATCAAATAACACAATACAAAGTAAGTTATAATAAAAAATACTATGAATTAAACTTATACACAGCACAGCAAGCAATAATAAAAACCCTCAGGTTAAAATAACATACGGCGGAAAATATAGTGAAAGAAGCCACATGTTAAGCTAAATCCAGAGATATGCGTGGATTAAAGCAATGAATGAAAATATTAATGTAATAGAAATGGTAGGGTAGGGTAAAACCATTGAGTGGAAAATAGAACCCATCAAGGGTAAAATTCCTCGAAAGAAAACAGAGCCTTAAATCCAGCTCATGCACACGGCACAAGGGTATAACAAATTATAACAAATTATTGAGGAAACCGAGCCTTAAATCTATGGCTGGTGCACAAGGCGCAATACAAAACGCGTTAAAGCTAAAAACATGAGGTTGAACCAACACACAACACAACACAATATACCATATGAGTTATACCCGAAAGTGAAAAAAACCCAAGGGTTAAACGAACAAAAAACACAATACACAGAAACCAAGTTATGTCCAAAAGAAAGCATGTGTTAAACTAATAAAGATGAGGTTATACTGGAGAACCAATACACAGAAACCAAGTTACGTCCAAAACAGAAACCAAGTTACGTCCAAAAGAATGCATGGGTTAAACTAATAAAGAAGAGGTTATACCGGAAAACCACAAACTAAATTAAACTAGAATGGGTTAAACTAATAAAGAAGAAGCTATACCGGAGAACAACAAACTAAACCAAACTAATACGCAGCACATTAAACCCAAATACAGAGCTATGGGAAGTGATTCAAAAATGCAGTGATGCTTGAATTCGCAAGGGATGGGATAAATTCGTGAAGCTACAGCCAGGGACCGATTGAAGTTAAACTAAAATAATATGCAGCAGATTAAACCCAAACATAGAGCTATGGGAAGTGATTCAAAAAGCCAGTGATAATTGAATTGGTAAGCGATGGGGTAAATTTGTGAAGCTAGATCCAGAGATCGATTAAAGCGATGAAGGAAAAATAAAATGTAATAGAAATTTTCGAGGAGGCCGATTGAAGAAAAAATTAAATCTATTAGAAATTTTTGAGGTGGAAGCAGAGCCTTAACCTAATTCAAAGGAGACATACGCATACATGGCCATCTCTACATACCTCGAATTGGGATTCGATTTCATCTGTTCAGCCAGATAATTGGGATCTACGAGGTAGGTTTTGAACAGTAGCAACGTCAACCACCTATTTCCTTATTTTCATTAATTTCCCTGAACAAACTAAAATACAAGGTTATGAAACGGAATTAGTTGTCACAGCTGAGCGCACAGATGAACAAAATCACTGAACTGAAATTAAATAGAATGTAATCCATACCATTCCCGAGAGATAATTGATCTCTATGAAGGCAAAAAACTATTAAGAAACTCAACTTCCCTGCCCTGCCGAGATAATTGATCTCTATGAACGCAAAAAACTGTTAAGCAGCTCACCTGCCTTGCGCTACACTGCCCTTCTTTTGCCGACCTCAGCCTCCTCCTCTATCCCACACAACCATGACTGACTCAAACATGAACTCGACCTACACTTAGACAGACAAACCCAATCTCAAACCACATAGACAGCCAAACACACACAAGCATAGCAAGACGTGATATGGACAGAGGAGGAGGAAGATGCTGGAAAAATGATAAGAATTAATATATGTATAGGTAGGTATTCCCAGCACCGTTCAACGGCTACCAGAGTTTTACCGACTATACTTCCTCTCGAATCATAGATAATATACCTGTTCCGTCTTCAATTTTAGAGTTCGTGTTTTTTTTTTAAATTTCAATTGAATCAACGCCTTTTTAAAAACAGGTTGTTGAGTGGATGCTTTTTTCGTGCATGTTGTTTTTGCTTTTTGGGTTGTTATTTTCATTAATGCTTGCTTTTCTTTTCATACCCTTCCAAACGCACATGTTACAAATAGGGCTTCAATTCATGGTTTTACCGTTTTTTATTTATTCACATAATTACGTATTGTGTATTCAATTCTGATTTTGATGTTTTATTTATTTTGGAGGATGTTGGAAACACTATGTTGAAAGGCTTGATGATTGGAGCATTTGCTAGACATACCATATTATGTTATTTATTTTTAATTTTATCTACTAGTTATATGAAATTTATTGGATATTAATATTTTTTTCTTTTCTTTTCTTTTTTAAATTGCAAAGCATCTTGACAAATTTGTAAAACTCGGTTTCAAAAGTTTTAAAAACAACAAATATTCACAGTGAAGGGGAATTAGTGTAGCCATATAAACGATAAAAATACAAATGAAAATGTGTATGCCCATGTATTAGGAAATCCTTACAATGAGGGCGAGGTCTTCCATCTTGATAGGAGTTACACTTTTGAAAGCGGGAACAAATCTTTACAATGAAGGGCAAGGTCTTTTATCAAATCTTTACAATGAAGGGCAAGGTCTTTTATCTTGATAGGAATTATACTTTAAGAAAAGGAAATGAATCTTTACAATGAAGGGCAAGGTCTTTGATCTGGATAGGAATTAGTGTAACCATATAAACGATAAAAGTGCAAGTGAAAATTTGTGTGCCCACACATTAACAAATCTTTACAATGAAGGGCAAAGTATTCGATATTGATAGGAATTAGTGTAGCCATATAAACGAAATGGCTAGTAAACAAAACACTTACGTCATGATATATTTCACATTACCAAGAATAAAAAAATCATGAAGATCTCAAAACCCATAATTAAATCTAATCAGTTCTCTAGAACGTACCCATTTGCTTTTCCTTCATCTCCCAAGTAATATGTAGGTCTTTATGAAGATGTTGATGAGCTCTAATGTGAATGCTAAAATTCAACATAAGGAAGCAATTCCTCTTGATTAGCAAAGGTTGACCTTTGTTGGGATAAGAAACCTTGAGATACACTTTTACACGTTTATCCTAAAGGAATTGACTCTCTCATGAGATCTTTTTTTATGTGTTGGTATGCAAATTTTTCTTAATCACTTCAACCTAAGAGTTAGAAATAATTGACATTGTTAAGGAACACATTTAAGATAAGGATGGAATTTCTCCATAACCATATAGGTTGATCTCTCTTGATAAGCAAGGGAAACTCCTATAACTCACGGAAGATTACTGGCCTTAACAATGGTGTAAAAACTACATTTAATGAGGTTGGCACCATTGTCACAAATAGTGGAAGAAAAGATGCTCCAGAGAAGTATAATCATCCGTTGAGCTTTCTTGACAAGTATGGGCAACTCCTATAAGTAAGGGCTAGATTATTAGCCTTAACAATGGTGTAAAAAGTACATTTAATGAGGTTGGAACCATTGTCACAAATAGTAGAAGCAAAGATCTTCTAGAGAATGATACTCATATTATTATTTCATGTGATATAGAAGTTGGTTAATATTCTTTCCATTTTTGTTTTATACCTATTTTAAACAGTCAATAAGGTATAACTACCAAAATTTTCTCATGTGAATCAGTTATTGTGCTTTGATTTTATCTCCACCTATATACTCATCATATGAAGTTATCTAGTTGTTGTAATTATTTGGAGGCTTTTTGCCCCTTTGTGTCTTCCATAAACATTTTCTATCTATTATTCAAATAGCATTGTTGTCAATTTTACTTATCTAGGAAAGAAACTTCCTAAGTTATTTTATAAATGTAATTGAATATTTTTTATGAACCCTAATGTAGATTTACTGTAATAGGAGGCACTAGGATGGTTGGAAAATATTCTAATCAGTTTCTGTCAACTACAAGTCTATATATTTTCTATATATTACTATTTAGTATTCACAGTTCTCAACTATAATTACTCTTCCATTTTTTAAGTTAACCCAATCAAAAACACTTTCTTTTGCTTTATTTCCTAACGGTATTTGCGCACTAAAGAAGACTTGAACACATTTTTAATATATAAGATTTCAATTATTTCCCTCTTTTGCATGGCTACTATTCTCAATGTCCCAATTTGATATGGCTTCTTGAAATTTGTGATTTCTTTCCCTACAAAAATTTTGATTTGATCTCAGGTGTGTGCTTAATAGTTTTCTCAAAGTACGTATTTCATGGTCAACATTATAAGTCCTTAAGTTAAAATCCAATTGATTTAGCTTGATTGCATTTATGTATTTAACATTCATGAAAACTACTATGATAAGGCTCTAGGAGTTGATGCTAAGGAAACACGTGGGTTGGTTATAGGGAGATTTTTTTTTCAGTATATATGGTGGACAAGATATGATTTTGGTAATGGAAAGTCCTATGTATGCATGAACATGCTGGATGGTGGTGAAAATGTCTTGTTTGTTAGTGTTTTCCCCATTTTTAGGGGACTCATTTATTCAAAGTGCTAGTTGGTTTTTGCAATTTTGAATGAAAACAAACAGAAATTTACAGTATTAGCCCAAGGAAACATCTTTCAGTAATTAATGATTTCACTTATAGAAAATCATGGTAAAAAATAGCGTTGCATGCAATGTTATTAGGTTGGTACTGTACAAGACTTACGCATGAAAAATGACAAATAATTTCAAACCTTTTACTATGTAGATAGAGTATAATGTCCAATAATTTCACACAAGTTCCTAGATAATGTTATAAGCTAGTTCAACTTTTATCTTTGATGGTTGATTGCTTGTAGCAAAAATTTCTATTCCATGAATACATATTTCCCTTCCATGGCAACTTGGAATCATTCTTGTGGAATTGTATTATTTTGTCATGTTCAATAGTTAATGTGTTGCATTGAAGCATAATGATAAAATGTTATCTCATTATGTGAAAACAAGACTATCATAATTGGTATATCCTTTGCATTTTTTCTTCAATCATTTCACCATCCAATTTGGGAGCGAGTTGAAGAGAATCTATTTGAATTTGTCACAACTACTTTTAGTTACAAGGTATTTGTGTTGTCTTAACAATTAGTTCTTAGAACTCATCTTAGGTGCATCATTTCTTTTCCTCTCTTAGGTTCTTTTTAATTTTTGAGTTGTTTTCCTTACAAGTCTATGCCCTTTCTTCAAAACATGAACAAAACATTTTTTTTTTGAAAATAAAATAAATGATTACATCTTTAACCCTTTAGTTATGCTTGATGGTAAATTCAAAACAAGAAACAAGTAGTACAAAAATCCACCTTAGTATGTATTATCCTATGGTACTTTTTTTTCATTTTTAGTTGTTTGAAATAGTTCAAAGAGTCGATTTTTTGGTAAAATATTTCGAAATTAGTTTTCACAAAAATTTTGTGATACATGAAATGGTTATAGATTTACCACTTTGGCTATGCATGATGGAAAAGTCAAACCTAATAAAAACGGATATCTTAGTATGCATTAATCCATGGTACCAATTTTAATTTTCATTGTGTTTGAAATAGCCTTGAGGAGAAGGATTTTTTAGTAAAATATATGTGAATTAGTTTCCACGAACTTCATATCTTTTGGAATTTTGTAGATTGTCAAGCATTTTTTTTTTTTTTTTTTAATTTACCTTCAAACATGGTATTGGAACCAAAGTTTATTTGTGGTTATAGGGATAGAGAAGGAAAATTTATCTCTTAGTTGCTTCGATTTCTTTATTGAAAATATTGTTTGACTTTCATATACCAATTTTTTTTTTGTTTAGCATGACTAAGTAGAGTGAAAAATGAGATAATATTCATTGATAGTGTATGAGCTCTTGGTATAATAAACAATTTTCCAATGTGTAGATAAATTTTTTGGGTGTAATATTTAGAGTGGGTTAATATTCAATGGTTTTTCAAAATAAAAAATAAAAATAGTTGTCAATTTTGACATTCTTTTTTAATTTATTTGCTCAATGTTTATACTTCAAAATTATTTTAACTTAAAAATCATTAGAACTCTCAATATTTTTACAAAAATATCATTAAACATTTTACATTATGCATATTAGGGAGTACTAATGTTAGACAAGGTTTACAACCTTTAAAACAAATTTCCATCCTTTAAATTTTTTCTACTAGATAGAACCCTTCTAGAAGAAATAAAAAGGGGTGAAGTTGTGGAAAATATATAAAATAATTAAGTGAGTAAAAGAAAAGAATAACATGAGACATTGTTGAATAAAAAAGACATATGAGTACTAACTAACAAGGAATAAAGTTGTGGGTCATTTAATGTTTTCATGTTGTGAGCCTTTGTGACATAGTACTGCTGAAATCCTCAATGTGAAGGGTGCATACATTTCATGAAATTTTTTCTATGAAATGATGAAAGACAATTTAGGATGCATAAATGTAATTATATTACAATTTATTGAAAGAAACAATAGATTCTTATTTTATTTCATTAAAGTTTTTTATGCATGTCCAAGTTTATTTCACCTTCATCGCTTCTTTTGATCACAAGGAGAACTAAGGAATTAGTCATTGTACATATATAATAAAAATATGAATATGTAATTTATTCGCTTTATTATAACCATTGTGAACATATAATTAAATGGATTGAAAATTTCTATAGTCGTGAATGTATGATAAGAATCAAAACCCTAACCCCATTATATATATTTCATTAACCAAATTAAAAAATTCATAAAAGTTAGCTAAACTATATCTTTATTATTATAATTATTATTGGAGTTATATAGTATATAAAAGTATGTTTATCCATGTAGATTCACCCTACTATTATTATGGAAATCTTTTAACTGGAAACATTTCTTCTTACATTACCATGGCTTACAAATACCACATTCCCAATGTGATGTGTTGATATGCCATTTTCTTAAATTAATTAATTTGATATAACTTAATTAGTAGCGTATACCTAAATTGGACACAAATATTATCATTGATATGTCAATATTAGGATGAATATTCCAACATGTTCCATGGGGTTTAAATACCTACGATAAACCTAATAACTAAATTATAACTATGGAAGATATATTCAACTATCAATCAATGATAACCATCAAAAAGGGTAACCCATTATTCCTATCACATTTAGTAGATTAAAAAAATAGTAGAAATTAAGTAAATTATAACTTTATTACAAATTATATTGTGGTTATTTATAAATTAAAAGAAATTGAATGCATATTTCAAACACAACAAAAAAATGTTAGTTAGCTATGAAATATGTAAATATTACTAGAATGTTCCAACAAATTCCATGGTGTTGAGATATCTTCCATCAACCTAATAATTAACTTATAACTATGGTGATTAGCATAATTATAGGCATATATAACTTTTGGTTGACCGACTTATGTAATAATCATTGGAGTGCAAAAGGTGGATCATTAATCCTTATTAGAATGTTTATACTATGTTGTTCTATTTCCTAGTTATAGCATTCCAACCAAATATCCATTTTGTGTTGTTCTCTTTATAGCATAATATTGTTACTATCCAACTTAATATGTAATCAAACCTAGAATGCTTGGATGAAGCTTCGTTAGTATTAGAATACTTAGATCGGGTTTTATCTTGACCATCATTTTCTTCTATAATTGTTATTGTAGTAACATGGGGTGAATCACAAGTCAAGTAGATATTCAATTTTCTTTTCCTGTTGGGTTCAGTCAACTATCCTTGTTCCTGTGCCTATGATGAGCTTCATTCTATGTTGAGTTTGTCTAGAGTCGATTGTTTATTTTTCAATGAATATATTTTTCCATGTCCAAGAAACAACAAGACGTCACGTCCAATAGATTATTCTAGAAATTGTTCTAATATTCTAGGCCTCCTTTTTTCTACCCTATATAGGGTATCCTCAAAAAAATTTCATATAATCGAGTGTAGATTCTATTTTTGTTGTGGGTGTTCTAATTGAATACCTAGAAAGGTTTGATTCACATTCATTGTATATGTTTATGTACCTATTCTTTTCCAACTTCTGTGAGCCTTTTATTGCAATATTGTTATGAGATTATGTCACGGGTACTAAGAGGTCAAATTTAAATAGTTGTGTATAATTATCCTTCCCTTTCTTCTTCTTGTTCAATATCCATAAGGAGTAACCGTATATCCCCTTGTTCTTCTAGAGCTTGTGGTGGAATTTTGAATATTATGTTAGATTATCAACTCATCATATACACATATATTTGGTCAATTATAGGTTGATGCAAAATATCTTGTTTATGTACATCTAAAGAGTCAACATACCAAACTTCAATTATTTGTAGGGAGAATTGAATGTACAATGAGGGAGGAAACAATTTTTGTATGTGTTGAGGTAGGAAACATTTTTGAAGATTTCTGGATGACTAACTATTGAAGTTTGTTTCATGTCTAGCCAAATCAGTAAAGAGGGCAACAAAATGGACTTATTAAAATTTTGACATTTATACTGGTTCATATTTAGCATGTCACCAATGTGTTTTTCTTAGTTGTATATTTTTCATGTCATGATCATTTAACCAATTTATTGTAAAATATTGAGTTTAATGTTAAGATACTCTCCCTACTCATGCAAAATGACTCGCTCTCGTTAGGAAAAAATTAGAAATAAGAAAAACAAATTGAGATATCAAAAGCTTAATTTAACAATACATATATTGAACAGAATAATATAAACATGAATAAATAGGAACTGAATAAAGAATATTTATTATGCATATTGCACTGAATAGTGCAAATAGGAAAAAACCATATATAAATACACAATTTAGAAATTTAGAAATTTTATAATTTTGAACTATATATATAACTAAATATAGAATAAAAAACATATCTATACTTGATTAATATTAATTGATGGAAGGAACAATAGTTTAAATGAACTTTAGACACAAACATTAAGACCTAAACAAATCTACAAAATATACAAAATCATTGTAGAATCTCCTCAAGACCATTACCATGTGTTGACTCACAAAAATTGTGTTTTGTGTCAATATCAATAATCAAAGCCATTACTATATGTTGGCTCATGAAATGTGATTTTATGGTCAATATCGACAACTAAAATATAATCTCCAAAATACACAATACTTTTTATATTCCTTTTTTATGGGATCAAATTTGGAGTTACACTTCATTCAACTTTATCACTGTGTTATACCACTTTAAGTACATAAAATCTATAGTTTTAATTTTATACTTAATGTGTTAGATATTAAAATGATGTGTGTTGTAAAATTTCAAGAATTATAATGTCATGATGGTCATGTGTACTAGGCATCATAGTTTCTAGAATTCATTGTGTTTTAAAGATCACAATGCACTATGTTTTATTTAATTTTAGAGTTAGTCCCTTAAGAAATATCAAGTGTCATTGCTTTTTAATAGTAATAATGCTTAGAAGTTGCATTATGGAAGAGTTTTTAATTATCTAAGAGTATGAGTGATAACAATAAACTAGCAGTTATGGGTAATATTAGCGTTTTGACATTCATAATGGTTTTTTCTTAAGGGGCACATATTGTATCAAATATGTCACAACTCTTACTATATTAACCCGTATTCACGCACATAATTTTTTTTTTATAAGGTTCACCTCCTAACGAATATGTGCACGCTATATAAGGTTGATGGTATATATATCTTGCATTAATATTATTACCCCATGATATCGTGCGGAAAACGTACCACGGGATTTGGGAAGTACATGGTTTATAATTGTTTATTTCAAAACTATTAAAGTCATGCTGCCACCACTTGCCATGTGCCTTACTTACCCATTTATACCAGCTGGCAACTGTGACTGCTCTTTACTGTTCTGACCGAATTCTGCACTTTGGGATCCGGAGACGAGATCTAACGGTGTTGCGGGAGCTCTCTACCATCGAACGATGGAGAGCTAATCCCGCTCTACAAGGTTTATTGTTTTAGGGTTTTGAGGTCCGCGGGTATACCCTGCCGCCAAAGCATGCATTGGGCATTTTCCTCCGCGGCTTCCATGGGCGTCTTCGACTTTCCTCTGGGATCTACCGACCTGGAACCCTCTGCTACTCCATCAGAATGTTGTTATGAAGGTATACAGTTCCTTCTCTACTGAAATTCGGCATTATGTTCAGACTTTGTTACAGGTATACCATCCATTAGTTTTTTAACTATTTATGTTCTGATACAAACATACAATCTGTCGCACACTATCTATTTCGCATTATTTCTATATTTTCATGTTCTTCCAGGTATACAGTCGGTTGCTTATCGACTAATTAGCTTGTATATATATATATATATATCCATACTTTTACAGGTATCCAATCGGTCGCTTATCGACTATTTAGCTTTGTATATATATCTTCATGCTTTATAGGTATATAATCGGTCGCTTATCGACTATTTAGCTTTGTATATATATCTTCATGCTTTACACGTATATAATCGGTCGCTTATTATCCTTTTAGCATTATGTACATTTACCCCTAGCGATGGCGGTGACTTCTCTGCTGCCCGGCGCAGGTCTTATGTTCATTTGGTGTTTGCTGACTTGTTCCATCCGAGTCTTGTTCCGGGTTGTTTCTCCAGTTCCTGTAAGCTCGAGCCGAGGTAAGGTGGATACCATCGACCCCTGGTTTATTTTTTATTGTTACAGTTTGTTTCCTTTCAGATAGCCCGACTCCGCTAACGGGTCTGTTATCGTATGGCAGGGGTTACACATAGCGACGATAGAAGGTCGATAACCAGTCCATTTGGCTCGACGCTTACAGGTGAGTCAATAGTTTTATTGGGCATTCAACTATGCATCAAGGTGTCGGTTTCCAGGTTAACCTTGCCGTTTGCTGGCAGGTTCCTCCATTTGTTGTTGAAGCCCTCAGTTATTTTGTCGTGGTTGAAACAATTAATTCCCGTTCCGGGTTATTGTATTTAACTGTTTAGATATGGCTTCATTTCCTTTGTTGCTCGTGGATTTTTATCCATGGTTGTAAATGATATGGAACAATGACCGCCCTTAAGCGACTCACATTGTACATGCTGATAAGATTTTGGTTTTTGGTTTGATATCAAACTATACCCACTTCCAGATTTTTCTATTATTATATATATACAAACTTGTTTCTTTATGGCGCATCACCATTTCTTCCTATGTGTTTATTAGAAGTGTTTGCCCTCTGAAGTTTTAATTTCGAGCTGGGCATGAACCCGTAGATGGTATTCTTATGGGTTCGCCCTCACAGGCTCGGCACAGTTTGATTCGCCCAACAAGGGTTTATTCCTCGCGATATTAGCTATTGTTTTTCTGAGTAGCTATTCTGTTATTTATATTATTGCATGCCCATATGGTATTTGATGATTATTTCACAACAGGCTCTTTGAATTTATTTGCCAACAGTTAGTTGTCTGGTTTGTACTGATATCCGCATATGGTTCTTTAAAATATTCTGGGTTATCGCTTTTTCTCTTCTTTGTTCACGGTATTTGGAGAAAACCGCCTTCACGAGGAATGATTGTTAATGTTTCATGATTTCTACAGTATTTAGGTTTCAGTCATTATATTTGAGCAGCTCTGTCATAGAGGTTTTGCAGCGTAATACCACTATATAATATAGCTTCAAGTTTTTATTTCGTGAGTTACTTATCTTGAGGAATGTTGTTAAAGTTTCGTGCTCACGGCTGCATGTATAAATAAAGCTTCCCTTCTGTCTTTCAATTACAGTTCCCTACTCGGTCTGTTGGGTTAATAACAGTCTAGCATATTCTCTCATTTAACTCTATTTGAGACTATTGAGACCATCGATATTTACTGTTGTTTATCGCTTACAGCCTACTGGTTACCCTCCTATTACTGAGGAGTTACCTCTGGCTAGAGAATAATTAAGATTATTCTACATTGTTTGGCCTTCATACAGTAATTCCTAAGTTCATTTCTTCTTTGTTTATTTCATAGAATACAGTTAAGCCTTTTGCTCACTTAACTAAACGATACAAACACAGTAACTGTACAAAATCCACAGTCATACTTACCTGAGAAATTTGTCCTTAGGCCTCCACACCTTTCCAGGTTTTAAGAACAGGGAACTGTCCCTTGCTTGTCGATCCTCCCCACCATGAGACTAATTTCCAGAATTATGTCTCCCCCAAGCTCATTGCCAGACCACTGTCTTCAGAAATTACTTGAATGCACAGCATGTGCCATGTTATCTGATCACTACCAGACGTAACATGCCTGTTTTTCCTTTTCTCCCTTCTGTTCCCAAACAGCCCGGATTTCCCATCCTTTCTAAGGAAGGAGTAAAAACAGTTAGGGTTTTCTTTCCCTTCTTGACAACTGTTTTTTTTTTCATATTTTTTTTTAAAAGGAAAAGAATATTATCGTCAAGAAAATAACTTCCTTGCTCGAAGTTACTGAATGTAATTCTTTTATTCATGCTCCAGTTTTTACACAAAGTAATAATAATCTTTTATCCCAGTAACATATACATATATGTTTTTTTTTAAGAAAACAGGGAAGTAATTTTATTAATTACCGGGGTCATTACATCTTCCCCCCCTGAGATTGGACATCGTCCCGATGTCTTCCAGCTTCAAACAGTCCTGGATAATTCTTTAACATTAGCGCTTCATCTTCCCAAGTGGCCTCCTCAGGCCCAAAGTGTTGCCATTGAACCTTAACTTGGGTAATAACTCGTTTCCGCAGCTGCACTTCTCTCCGGTCGAGAATGTTCAGAGGTTCGACCAGGACCTCTCCTTTCGGTTCGACCTGCAGCAAGTAATATTTAAGTTAGTTTTTCTTTTCTTTTAAGAAAATAATCGTCTAACTATTACCTTGACAAACCTCTTTGTCCTATTAGTTCCCACCTGAATCTCTTGCCATCTGATCACATGTCTAGGATCATAGACATATTTTTTAAAATTGATACATGGAAAACGTTGTGAACCCGGATGTGGCTGGGTAGAGCGAGTTGGTATGCTACCGGCCCAACTCTTGCCAGCACTTGGAAGGGTCCACAATATCGGGGTGCTAACTTAGTGCACCCGCTCCATTGTAATGTACTTCTCTTGGCTTGAATCTTAATGTACACATGGTCTCCCACCTGATATTCCTTAAACCTTCTTTTCCGATCTGCAAAATTTTTCTGTCTATCTTGGGCAGCTTTCAAATTAGCTCGTACCCTTTTTACCATGTCTTCCATTTGCTTAAGCATCTCAGGCCCTAAACTCAATCTATCCTCTGGTCCACCCCAATTTGAGGGAGTACGGCACTTCCGTCCATACAAAATTTCAAAAGGACTTAGTTGGGTTGAGGTATGGTATCCATTGTTATATGCGAATTCTACCAAATGTAGATACTCCTCCCACAGCGTAGGCTGTTGCATCACGTAAGCTCTTAACATGTCTTCGACCACTTGGTTTACCCGTTCCGTTTGCCCATCCGTTTGGGGATGATACGCTGTACTGAAATTCAGCTGAGTTCCCAATTCAGCAAACAATGTCCTCCAAAAGGCTGAAGTGAATTTCACATCTCGATCAGAAATAATTGTCTTCGGAAGTCCATGTAATTTAAACATGTTCTGCATAAAGACATGAGCAATATGTGTAGCCTTGTACGTATATTGTACAGGTATGAAATGTGCAGCTTTACTCAATTTGTCTACCACCACCATTATAGAATCGTTATTTCTCTTCGTCTTCGGCAGCCCAGTGATAAAATCCATGGTAATGGTCTCCCATTTCCATTCTGGTATGGGTAGTGGCTACAATAGTCTGGCTGGATGTTGATGTTATGTTTTAATTTGTTGGCATTCCAAACACTGAGCCAAATATTCGGTCACATCCTTCTTCATTCCAAGCCAGAAATAATTTCTTCGAATTGCAATAATCATCTTCTGATAGCCTGGATGTCCCGCATAGTGACTAGTGTGGAACTCATCCAAAATCAGATTTTTAATCTGGCTTTGGTTGGGTATATATATTCTTCCCTTGTAATAGAGCACACCTACATTATCCAGTTCAAATTTTTGTTGGTTTCCCTCACCATTGCCTTGCTTTAGTTGCTGCTTAATTTGTTGGTATTCAACATCCTGTTCTGTTGTTTTCTGTATAGTTTCTAAGAGAGTACTCTTCCAGCTACTCAGGGATATTTGATATAAGCTTTGTACCTTTCGACTTAAGGCATTAGCCACTCGCTTTTCCTTCCCCTGCAAATGTTTAATATCGAAGTCAAAGGTTCTTAGGAAGTATGTCCATCTAGCTTGTCTTGCATTTAAAGTGGGCTGGCTGAAGTAATTAGTTAGACTATGATGGTCAGTCAATAACAAAAACTTTCTTCCCATGAGATAGTGCCGCCACATCTTCAAAGCATGTATAACAACAGCCAGTTCCAAATCATAAGCAGAGTATTTTTGTTCATGTTCTTTTAACTTTCTTGATTCATAGGCAATCACTTTGCCTTCTTGCATTAATACACCTCCCAGCCCTTCCTTGCTTGCATCCTTACATACCACATATTCTTTGTCAGGATCAGCTATACTCAAGATAGGTGCTGTAGTAAGCAATTGTTTTAAGTGTTCGAAGCTTCTCTGACATTCGGGGGTCCATTGGAATGCTCTTCCCTTTTTCTGCAAAGATGTGATGGGGAATACCACTTTGGAGAAATTTTTCGCAAATCGTCTATAGTACCCGGCTAAACCCATAAAGGACCGGATATCCGCGACATCCTTTGGTACAGGCCACTCCATTATAGCCTTTACCTTTTCAGGGTCTACATCAATTCCCTCTTTGGTAATTACATGGCCTAAATACTGAATCTCCTCTTGGAAAAAGTCACATTTACTAAACTTGGCGTATAGTTGGTGTTCTCGAAGGGTCTGCAGCACCATTCTAAGATGTTCCTAGTGCTCTTCGACCGTACGGGAATATATCAATATGTCGTCAATAAATATCAGCACAAACCGATCCAGATATTGATGAAAAATACTATTCATTAAACACATGAAAGTGGCAGGGGCGTTAGTTAACCCAAAAGGTAATACCACAAACTCATAATGCCCATACCTTGTTCGGAAGGCAGTTTTGGCAATGTCCTCTTCTTTAATCCGGATCTGGTGGTAGCCTGACCTTAAGTCAATCTTAGAGAACACAGTTGCTCCTTTCACTTGGTCGAACAATTCGTCAATCCGTGGTAAGGGATACTTGTTTTTGATGGTCAGTTTGTTTAACTGACGATAATCAATACACATTCAGAGGGTTCCATCTTTTTTCTTGACGAACAATACTGGGGCTCCCCAAGGTGACACACTAGGTCGAATGTAATTTTTATCTAATAATTCCTGCAGTTGCATCTTCAATTCTGTTAACTCAGGCACACTCATTCTGTAAGGTGCTCTTGATACTGGAGCTGCGCTTGGTATCAATTCGATAGTAAAGTCTATATTTCTTTTCGGGGGTAATCCGGGGATTTCCTCCGGAAATACATCTGTAAATTCCTGTACCACAGGAATGTTATCTAAGGTTGTTGCTTTGCCTTTAGAATCTGCAAAACCCACTTCTATAGCATACATCTGACACCCTTTTCGAATACATTTTGCCAGTTGAGTTGCGGTTATTGGTCGGATTTGCACTGGTCGCTGGATCCCTTGTAGTTCTTTTCTATGTCCATTTTGATCTTTATAATAAATAACTTTAGTTTTGCAATCAGCTAACGACCAGTGTCTTTCCAACCAGTCCATTCCAATTAAAACATCGTATGATCCGAGAGGAAGTACATTCAGATCTGCTACTACTGATTCTCCAGCTATTGTAAGCGAACAATCCTTAATTTTTGCTGTGACTCGCCTCTTGGCTCCTGTAGCTAGTTGTACCAGCCATGGGTTTTTAAATCTAACAGGCTGTAATTTACAGCGCTCTACTATCTTGGGACTCACATAACTAAATGTAGCACCTGGGTCAATTAAAACAGTTATAGTAAGGTATGAAATCTTACCTTCAAATTCGACCATGGTGGGTTGATATTCTGCCTCGCGATCATCCAAAGTTGCGTTAATTCTGGGTATGCTACGTCCAACTTCACCAACAGTTGAGGCTTCATGAATTTGGGACAGTTGTTCCGTTCCCTTCCGTTGTGGGCAGTTTTTAACATAGTGTGGTCCCCCACAGCCCCAGCACTGTACCTGGGGTCTAGCCGTCCCCTCACTGTCCATTCTTACATGTTGTTCATTGATTTTTGGTTCATTTGATGTCTTAAACTTGGCTACACTTCTGGTTACATTTCTATTATTTGGCCCCTTGCCAAATCCTTTGCCACTGCCACTACCTTTATTTAGACCATTTGTCTTGAAGCCTTTCCTTTCATTGCATTTCTTGCTAGCAGTCTCTCCTTTTTGCTTGCTTTGTTGGTAACAAATTCTGGCTTTACGAATGACCTCGTCCATTGACTTAGGATTATCGAATTCAATCCTTTCCCGCATGTATGGAGGCAGGCTGCTAACAAAACGTAGCACTTTTGCTTTTTCTTCCCTTATATATGGCACATAACGGAGCAAGGAGGTGAAGCGAGTAATAAATTCATCCATCGTCTGCTGTCCCAACCGCAGATCATGGAATTCTCGCTCTTTTTCATCATAAAAACGTTCAGTTAAGTATCTCTCCTTAAAGTACCATTGGAAATTTTCCCAAGTGATCGTTTGTTCCGTCACTCCTTTCACTATCTTGACTTCCTCCCACCATAAGGTGGCCTTTCCCTGCAGTTGGAAAATAACCAAACGGGCTTTAAGGTTATGGTCGTACTCGTACAGTTGAAAATACTTATTCATATTAATCAGCCATGCTTCTGCCGCTTCTTCTTGTTCTTCGTCAAAATGTGGTGGCTTAATCTTGCGGAATTCTCCTTGTAACTTCATCCTTTGTCTCTTTGAGGTTTGCTATTCCAATGCATTATCAGAACGCTCCTCTTGTTCTTCATATCTCTCAAGTGGTATAGGATGATTCTGTTCCTTTGACATCCGCTGCTGTTCTGCAGTACGATTAATTGGCAGTTGATTCTGTCTCTCAGACATACTTTTTAAAATCCTTTCCTGTTCTATTGTCAGTCGTGCATTGTCTTCTCGTAATCGAGCCATTTCCCTTTTAAGTTCTTGTACCGTTTCCAAGATTTCTTGATTGGTAACCCTGGCTTCTTCCCCGAGTTGTACCCATAGTTCTGGGTTAATTTCCGGATCATGAGTCCCTTGTCCCGCTGTGTACCTATGAGATGCACCATCTGCTCTTCTCATGTTGTAATTACTTGGCTTCTGTTCCTGAGCTTGTTCATAATTTAAGTAGCAGAATAACGAACATCAACATGTTAATGGCAATAATTATATACATTATTTCTATCTCTGATACTTTCACATGCACATTACTATTATTCATCAGAATTTCGCATTTATATTGTTTTGTTATCCCATAGGCCTCAGTTTTGTAACTGGGCTCTGATACCATATGTCACAACTCTTACTATATTAACCCGTATTCACGCACATAATTTTTTTTTTATAAGGTTCACCTCCTAACGAATATGTGCACGCTATATAAGGTTGATGGTATACATATCTTGCATTAATATTATTACCCCATGATATCGTGTGGAAAATGTACCACAGGATTTGGGAAGTACATGGTTTATAATTGTTTATTTCAAAACTATTAAAGTCATGCTGCCACCACTTGCCATGTGGCTTACTTACCCATTTATACCTGCTGGCAACTGTGACTGCTCTTTACTGTTCTGACTGAATTCTGCACTTTGGGATCCGGAGATGAGATCTAACAGTGTTGCGGGAGCTCTCTACCATCGAACGATGGAGAGCTAATCCCGCTCTTCAAGGTTTATTGTTTTAGGGTTTTGAGGTCCGCGGGTATACCCTGCCGCCAAAGCATGCATTGGGCATTTTCCTCCGCGGCTTCAATGGGCGTCTTCGACTTGCCTCTGGGCTCTACCGAGCTGGAACCCTCTGCTACTCCATCAGAATGTTGTTATGAAGGTATACAGTTCCTTCTCTACTGAAATTCGGCATTATGTTCAGACTTTGTTACAGGTATACCATCCATTAGTTTTTAAACTATTTATGTTCTGATACAGACATACAGTCTGTCGCACACTATCTATTTCGCATTATTTCTATATTTTCATGTTCTTCCAGGTATATAGTCGGTCACTTATCGACTAATTAGCTTGTATATATATATCCATACTTTTACAGGTATTCAATCGGTCACTTATCGACTATTTAGCTTTGTATATATATCTTCATGCTTTACAGGTATATAATCGGTCGCTTATCAACTATTTAGCTTTGTATATATCTCTTCATGCTTTACAGGTATATAATCGGTCGCTTATTATCCTTTTAGAATTATGTACATTTACCCCTGGCGATGGCGGTGACTTCTCTGCTGCCCGGCGCAGGTATTATGTTCATTTGGTGTTTGCCGACTCATTCCATCCGAGTCTTGTTCCGGGTTGTTTCTCCAGTTCCTGCAAGCTCGAGCCGAGGTAAGGTGGATACCGTCGACCCCCGGTTTATTTTTGATTGTTACAGTTTGTTTCCTTTTGGATAGCCCGACTCCGCTAACGGGTCTATTATCGTATGGCAGGGGTTACACATAGCGACGATAGAAGGTTGATAACCAGTCCATTCGGCTCGACGCTTACAGGTGAGTCAATGGTTTTATTTGGCATTCAACTATGCATCAAGGTGTCGGTTTCCAGGTTAACCTCACCGTTTGCTGGCAGGTTCCTCCATTTGTTGTTGAAGCCCTCAGTTATTCTGCCGTGGTTGCAGCAATTAATTCCCGTTCTGGGTTATTGTATTTAACTGTTTAGATATGGCTTCATTGCCTTTGTTGCTCATGGATTTTTATCCATGGTTGTAAATGATATGGAACAATGACCGCCCTTAAGCGACTCACATTGTACATGCTGATAAGATTTTGGTTTTTGGTTTGATATCGAACTGTACCCACTTCCAGATTTTTCTATTATTATATATATACAAACTTGTTTCTTTATGGCGCATCACCATTTCTTCCTATGTGTTTATTAGAAGTGTTTGCCCTCTGCAGTTTTAATTT
>APFE030620060.1:11200-27695 GCA_000404065.3 Pinus taeda
GGTAGATTCAGGGGCCTCATTCCATGCCACACATGATAGGAAACATTTTCATGATTATGTTCAAGGAGATTTTGGACAGGTTCAATTGGGTGATGATAAACCTTGTAAAATCATTGGAATGGATATAGTTTTCATAAAACCGCAGAATGGAAATCAATGGTTGTTGAAGGAGGTAAGGCATGTTCCAGATCTGAAGAAAAATATGATCTCAACACTATAGTTGGGAGGTGAAGGTTGTGTAACAACTTTTACAGATAAAACCTAGAAGGTCAC
The DNA here is from genome assembly GCA_000404065.3 of Pinus taeda. NCBI lineage: Eukaryota > Viridiplantae > Streptophyta > Pinopsida > Pinales > Pinaceae > Pinus > Pinus taeda. The sequence goes on from APFE030620060.1 coordinate 11,474, forward strand.
TAAAGGAGCCCTAGTAATAGAAAAAGGAGAAAAGGTTGGTACATTGTATTTATACAATGGTGTTTCTAATTTTGTTAATGCTTTAATCTCTACAGGAGCATATATGACATTGTGGCATCATAGGCTCGGGCACATGAGTGAGAAGGGGATGCAGATTATTCACTCAAGAAATTTGTTGCCAGGTTTGAAGCATGTTGATTTGGAATTATGCGAGAATTGTGTTTATGGAAAACAGAAGAGAGCCATATTCCTCAGAGTTGGGAAAAAAAAGAAGAGCGAAAAATTAGAGCTTGTGCATACATATGTATGGGAAACTTCTCAGGTATCATCTCTCTGTGGCTCTCGTTATTATGTTACTTTTATTGATGATGCAACCAGAAAATCCTGGATTTATTGTATTCGAAATAAATCTGATGTATTTGATACTTTCAAGAAATGGAAATATTTGGTTGAAAATGAGACAGGAAAAAGGTTGAAGTGTCTCAGATCAGACAATGGAGGTGAATATTGCATCAAAGAGTTTGATAGGTACTGTTTAGAGAATGGAATTCATAGAGAGAAGACAGTTCCAGGAACACCACGAGAAAATGGTGTGTCAGAAAGGATGAACAAGACAATAATGGAGAGTGCAAGGTGCATGAAATTGCATGCAGGATTGCCTTTACAATTTTGGGCAGATGTTGTAGATACTGCTGTTTATCTGATAAACAGAGGGCCTTCAATTTCTTTGGATGGTGGTATTCCAGAGGAGGCATTGACAGGTAAAAAGGTAAACTACTCATTTTTAAAGACTTTTGGTTGTGACGCCTTTGTCCACATTAACAAAGAGAATAGAACAAAGCTTGAGGCAAAATCAAAGAAATGTACCTTTATTGGATATGGTGTTAATGCTTTTGGTTATCGCTTTTATGATTATGAAAAAACACAAAATCATTAGAAGCAAAGATGTCATATTCAATGAAAAGGTTTTGTATAAGGATCAGATGCAGGAAAAGAAATAGGAAAAATAAAACAGAAAATACACAGTGCTTGATGAGATCACACAAAAAGTAAAGGTGCCTGAAAATCATAATGATCAACAACTAGAACAACAACAACAACCACAATAGCAACACACACCTCAAACACCTGAAAGTGGTGTTAGAAGATTTACAAGGATAAATAGACCCCCTGAACAATAATCTCATTCATTATATTATGTATTGTTGACTAATTCTGGTGAATCAGAGTGTTATGAAGAAGCAGTGCAGGTAGAAATCAGGAAGAAGTGGGAGCAAGCCATGAAAGAAGAGATGGACTCCTTAGCACATAACCAAAATTGGGACTTAGTTAGGTTGGCTGTAGATAAAAAAACATTGCAGAATAAATGTGTTTACAGGTTGAAGGAAGAATATGGAGGTAGAAAAATGTAAAATCTAGACTTTGTGGTGAAGGGGTTTGCACAAAAAAATGGTATAGACTTTGATGAGATATTTTCTCCTATTGTTAAAATGACTTCAATGAGAACTATTTTAAGTCTAGTAGTAGCTGAAGATTTTCATCTTGAATATTTATATGTAAATACAACCTTTCTCCATGGGGATATGGAGGAAGAGATATATATGCAACAACCACAAGGATATGAGATAAAAAGGGAAGGAGGAACTAGTGTGCAATTTGAAGAAGAGCTTGTATGGCTTAAAATAGGCTCCAAGGCAATGGTATCTAAAATTTTGTGGGTTTATGTGAACAAGGTTATACTAGATGTCACTTTGATCATTGTGTTTATCTCAAAAGGAAAAGTGATGGAAACTATATTATATTGTTATTGTATGTAGATGACATGCTTGTTGCACATTCTAACATGCAGGAAATAATTTTTCTCAAAAGAGAATTGGAAAAATAATTTGCAATGAAGGATTTGGGTGTTGCAAAGCAAATCCTTGGTATGAGAATAACTAGAGACAAGAAGAATAACAAATTAACATTGTCTCAGGGTGAGTACATAGAAAAGGTGTTGAAAAAAGTTAATGTGCAGAATGAAAAGCCAATTAGTATACCTTTGGCTAGCCATTTCAAACTAGGTAAGGAGGTGTGTCCCAAGACTCAGGAAGAAATGGCTTATATGTCTAAAATTCCATATGCATCCGCAGTTGGAAGCTTAATGTATACAATGGTTAGCACAAGGCTTGATATTGCACATGCAGTGGGAGTTGCAAGCAGGTACTTGAACAATCCAGGAAAAGAACATTAGATGGCAGTGAAGTGGATTCTCAGGTATTTGAGAGGTACCACAAATCAAGCATTATGATTTGGTGGTTCAAACATTTCTCTATGGGGATATGTTGATGTAGATATGGTGAGTGATAGAGATAACAAGAGGAGCACCACAGAATATGTGTTTACTGTAGGTGGAACAACTGTGGGTTGGGTTTCAAAACTGCAAAGTGTTGTTGCACTCTTAATGATGAAAGTAGAGTATGTTGCTACTACATAGGCTAGTAAAGAAATGATTTGGTTACAAAGGCTTCTAGATGAATTGGGTAAGAAGCACGAGTTGGGCATGTTATAAAATGACATCTAGAAATGCCATACATCTTGCAAAGAACTTTGCATTTCATTGCAAGACTAAACATATACAGCTCAAGTACCATTTCATACAGTGAGTGTTGGAAGAAGGACAATTGAAGATGGAAAAGATACACACTAGTGAGACTCCTATAGATATATTAACAAAAGTTGTAACTAGGGAGAAACTGAAATTCTGCTTGGTTTCAATTGGTCTTCAATTATGATGATGAAGATGAGAAATAGCCAGGTCCAAAGTGAAGTCATTGTCCAACAAATGAAGCAGCGGTGGAGTTTCTATAGTCAATCCCCAAGTGGGAGATTGTTGGGTGTGGAGCTTGATTATCTTCATTATTTAGAGGTATCGCCACATTGGACCCCAGTTTGTAATGTGGTGGCAACACTGCCCGTAAATGTGTTCTACCAGGGGGGTCTAGGGGGGGCGGCGACGATTATTTGGAGCCCCCCATTGGCAGGGGATCGTGGATATCGTCCTTGAAGCTAAAAATATATGTAAAATTTCCTTGTAAAATGTTGTAATTTCGTAGTCAATCTGGTTTGTTCATTAGGCGAAAATCTGATGGTAGAAGTTATGTTTAATTTAGGGTTTTTTCCCCTAGAAGGCAACCCCTCACTATATATGAGGGAATTGTATTGTGGCTATGTAGATCTGTATTCTGAGCAAGAAAGAGAGAGGAGATTGTGTGAAAGAGAAGAGGGAATTACAACAGATCTGTTGTAGGTTGTATCTATTCATGTTGCTGGATAAAAGGAATGACCGACTGTTTCTCTGTGGACGTAGCCCAAATTGGGTGAACCATGTATATCTGTGTCCCTCTTGTTTTATGCGTTTTCTGTGTTTATATTTCTGAAATATATTTTATGTGTTTCATTTCTCTGTAATATATAATTTTCTAACACCAACAATTATGCTTTCACGATTCGTAACGGATTGTGAAGAATCAATGATTGTTAGATTTCAAATGTGGCTTAGGTTAATTGAGTTCATTTTAAAGTTTATCTTAAGTTATGTCTCAATTTTAAAGCCTTAGCGATGTGACTCGAAAAACCTTAAATGAAACTAAATGAGACAAGACCCTTTCAATTCAATGAATTGTCTACACTAGAGAGGGTAGAAAACACACAATCAAATACAAACAACCAAGCAACTGAAAGCAAAATGATTTTCCACTACTTCACTTTTTGAGAAAATAAGCTAATGAAAAATACATTCGAATTCCTAATTTCCTATTAAGTACATTTCTAACAGTCCTTCCAAAAGAAAAAATAGTCCTTTTTCATTTCAAATGCCAATGCAATCCTAGTCTTTAACGATGCTAGCTACCATAGCATACTAATGCAACAAACTAGAATTTCATACTTTTTCATGAAACGAGGAAATGAATTTTTTGCATACAACACTTTCATGAAAAAGTTTTGAAGACAATTAGCTCTTCAAGCAAACAAAAACACGAAAAGAGAGACTTGTTCAGACTAATGAAGCACTGAATTTACCAAAAACAAGACAAGAAATGTGATCAATGCCAAAAAAGAAATGTTTAGATAAGCAAACAAAAACTTTCAAACTTGTATAACTGAGGTCAAAGTCATAACATGACTGCAAACGAAATGGAAGGAGTAAGTACACCAACAACTCGACTCACTGATTTCATAATCAGCTGAATGGATGACAATCGAGATGCCCTAGTGTCACTAACCATCCAATGACCAAAGAAATCAAGATGAAAGATGACAAACCAACAAGGAAACAAAATCAAATGAAAAGAAATTTTCTAGTCAGGGAGAAAATGGTCTAAAAGGCTTATGGGGTCGAAATCATGAGAGAAAAACACACTGGCCAAGATTGGTGACAAACCCTAATCTTCACTTACAGGCATCGGCGTGACTGCTTAACTGATTGCAAGTGCTAGAGGGAGGTCAACGCGATTGTTTCTCAGCATATCGCACTGATCGATGTGACTGTTAGCGAATTAAGCACACTGAGTGAGGGAGCCAAGAAAAAAATAAAAAAAATAAAGCTGGGACTAGATCTACTACTATGAATTTCAAACTTAGACCAGTAAGCAAAGGAAAAGAAACAGAACCAAAGGGAAAAAATGGAACTAGAAAAGTTCACACAAAATCATGAAATTTCAAACAAGACAAACAGAAGGATTGGCTCCCCAGTGGAGTCACCAATTTGTGGTGAAGTAAAATTATGAGTGTGGACACAAACAATTCCTCTAGCTCGATAATGGGTCTAGCCACAACTGATACATTCTATGGAAGATTTCCTTAGATTAGAACTAATTAATAAGGCCTACCTCTTAGTACGCTTATCCTGTTTGATGATGTCGTTGCTTGCTTGCTCCAACTATCTCTCGTTTCCTTCTTCAAACACCTAAAACAAGTAAACAACAGCAAACAACAACTGTGATTATCGACAAATTATTATTCATCCTACTTAACAAGTCAAGAAACATTAATCCATGAACATGTAAGATGATACATCATGTAGGAAATCAATTGACAATTTCATATATATTGAATCAAGAAGAGATTACAACCATTGTCTTGACGTTTCTGTTCTCCTCTGACAAAACTAGGTTCCCACACACTTCTGCTAGCATTCCATGATGGCATTAACAATGAGAGTTTTAAGGCTATTCCTTTTAGGCTTCACACTAAACCAAATTCACACTTCTCCCTCACACAACTAGAGAGCTACAACTATGAATAGATTGCTATTTACTCCAAGCTTAATTAGCACTAGCACACCAACATCAACACTAGCTTGTGCTTGGGAAAAAGGGAGGTTTATATAACATGAATGGATGGGAAATGGATCCTTTTCTCATGGGAGAAGGTCTTCTATCTTGAGGTAGTTCCATTATTATAGGGGAAAGGAGCCCAAACTGACATCCTTGACCCCATTCGACCAAACCATTTACCAGACTTCCGTTACAAAGCTTCTAGAGCTGTAAGCTTTGACTCTTTATTTAAAAAAATTTCCATAAGAGGACTGGTGTGACTGGATCAAAGTTCAGTCACTCTGGTTAGCACTAGGGATAGTGTTTATCCTTACGTATCGGCGCGAGGAGGACAAGGGCCATTAGCACTGGTCTTGTAAACTAGGAAAAACATAAGATTTTGGGGAAATGGAGCAAAAGGGAATTGTTTTGCTCATGAAGAGGGACACAATGGGAGTTTGTTCATGAAGGGAAAGCATGTAGGGTTCACTGTAGAGGTCCTCTAGGATCAAGGAACGGGGAGTGTAAAGACAGTGACAAAATGTTGTGTAACACTAGATTGCAAGTGTACCTTATTGACGAGCTATCAATGAGGTATAATGTGAATTTATTTAAATTTATTTTTAATCTAATGGAAATTATGTGCTTGGTAAAGGAAGCATGGGAAATGCCCAGGTTGGGTGGTTTAAATCTACAGCAAGAATTATCAGTAGCAGTGAAAGAAATTGGAACATGCAACAATATGTTGGTAAAGCATTAAGGAGCAGGGCCATTGTGGGACATTGGTACCCAATATTGTCCATTGATTTCCATGAGTATGTTAGGACTGGTATGGTGGTGTTGAGGCATGTATATGCCTTAGTTGTTGACTGTTCAGTGTGAGGAAGCCTTGCCAAGGGATGGATTGCCTGGGATAGGGGATGTTGGGGAAATTGGAAGGTGAGTGACTACACAGAAGGGGGTGACTGGATTTCTTGAGGGACTGTGTAGCAGAGAAGGGAAGGTCGGGGATGAATTTTTTTTGGTCATTAGAATTTCTAGATGAAATCATATGCACATTGGGAGTGTGCCATGGAACAATGAGCTGGTAACTATTCACTGAGAGGACAAGTGGTGCTGGACATTGGATGTAGCCTTGACTTTGACAGTGGATTCTGGACTTCTTGGGAAGGAGGTGAATCCTAGTATTACTTTGAGGATGGAGGTGTGAGCCTCTAGATTCCCTTGTTGCTAATGCATGCACCGTATCCTTTTATTTTTTGGTTTAGAAAAATGTGCATATGTGTATACGTGGTTATTGTAAATATTGTAATGAACTATGTTATAAAGCTCTAGTATGCGGTATGTTGTCATGTTTTTAGTAGTGGTAATTGTAAATACTGCAATGAGTTATGTTATAAAGCTCCATGGGAATTATGTTTTGCTTTCAACAATCTTCTTGGTTATAGGTGTCATTAAACGCCGAGGATGGTGTCCCCCAAGGCGGAAGGTTTTGTAATAAGCCTAGTTAAAAATCCATGTAAAAATAAAAATATAAGACCACAGTCATGGGACATGTATTCCAAGTTGAATGGTGGGCAAGGAATCCTAGTGTGGGTGTTCATTTGGTTTATTATGGCTAAGGAAATTGGAAAAGGAAATGGAAAAAGCTTTGGAAAGGCATGAGGCATTTATTGGCATTTTATTCATGAAAAGAAAAGAAAATAGGAGAAAAGGAAGGTGAAAGGTCCCGGGTTGCATGTGAGGAGGAAAATAAAGTAATGGAAATTGAAGAAAATATAGGCCTAATTGAAAAAAGGATGTCTAAGGATTAGTCGGCAGGCTTTGGTCAGTGTTAATATTTTGCTTAGCTTCGGAGCAAGGAAGGGAAAAGCAAGCAAAGGAAGGACAAGGAAAAAGAAGGAAAGCAAAGATCAAGCAAGGAAGAGTAGGATCAAGCAGCTTCAATAGGAATACTTACAGGTAACATATTTCATGTGTGATTTCCTAGCTGGTTTTGACATGCATGGATTTGCATGTTGCTGTATGGTTCTCCTACTATCAGTGGCATGGTTTTTCTAGGTTATGATAGTGGTTTTTAGCCTAGCATTTCCTTTTCTAGATAGCCATGGTGTGATGGGATTGTTTCTTGGTTTTGATCTTTGGAATTTCCATATGGTTTTGGAATCTGGGGCAAAGGTGGTCTTAGGAAAATTTCCAAAGGCCTAGGAAATCCCTCGACCAGTTTTGGTAGGATACACGGTAAAGCCTGATGGTGGAATATTAGTTTAGGGAATAGTGATCCGGTGTGGATTTTAGTTGAGAGACTAGTGTCTAGGATTAGGGCCTAATGATATAGTGTGGATTGTGGTAAATCTTGAGAGACAAGGATATGAAAAAAATCCTCGTACGATGGCATTTGTAGCTCGGTTTGGTTTTGTGATCTTGGTGCCAGTTTTGGTGAGATCACGGTTTGGTGAGGATGGAGGTGATTTAACCTTTGATTTCCCTTGGTTGTTTTTGGATTGGTTTATCCATGATATCCCACATTCATGCTTGTAATATGGCACGGGTGTGACTGACTAAAAGAAAGAGTTGGTTAAGCCATGTCTATAATTGGGTGGTATGTGGAAGTCCTGAACCTGGTTAGATTTGCCTATGCTTAATAAAAGCTAAGTTCTCTTGCTTATGTACTTGTTAATATGTGGATTTAATGGTTTTTACCTCATTTTTATTCTCGTGGTTGAATGCTACTTATAAGCATGGTTATATGATTGGTTATTGTCATGGTTATTTCATGTATTTACTTGTAACTGAAAGGATAATGGATGCAAGACCTAACTGATGTAAAAAAAATTAAGGGAAGAGGGTGGTGATCCTTCTTGTCAAGTCTCATATCAGTTATCCTTCATATGCTCTGTCTTGTATTCATTTCCTGTAGATTTCATTGATGCCAAGTGTTTGACAAAATGTCAGTCTCAGTTGGGGATGGTCAAGCCTAGTACTAGAGTCAATTTTTGAATTGTAAGACTTATTATTATGTAAATCATGGATTTTGAAAGTGTCATTGGATTCTGGGCAATGACCTGGGCTCTGGGCCTAAAACTGTGGCTCAAATCCTGGGGATGCTAGCACAACAGTGAGCAGAAAAGTCCCTGGATGCTGACATACCTTGTTGTGGAAGCGTCCAAAGCCTTCTAGACACATGAATGCCCATATCATGGTAGCGTATGGGGGTTAATTGGTCTAAAAACTCAATGGGACCCAGGGGCTGGTTACTTGAGAGGCTGGGAAGGTTATTGGGAGTCCTCTTATTGATGTGGAAGGTATGTATGTTGTGTTTTTGTAGATTCCACTTACTTAAGGTCACATAGGAGGTTGAATACCATCACAATATCATCTCATCACATGTTTACCCCGGTTGGCTTGTGTTCAAGCCCCAAAATTGTGTTGCAACAAAATGGGGGATAACCACTCGGTCCGGACGTTGGAGGCAACTCCTTTTCCATTTGGTATGGTGGCTCCGACTAGGGATAATGGGACTAGTTTCCCAGTAAGAATTGATATGATGATGATGTTGGTTTGATATCATATCTAATGGGAAATGATTTAAATAAAAATTATCTAATTAAATAACAAACACATGAATCTATCTATTCTAACCTGTGTCTTAATATATACCTGGAAATAACTCAAATCATGCGATCTAAAAAGATATATTAAAGAAAAAGGTAATAAAGACCATTCAATTTCTATAAGAGAATAAATCGTTAATGATAATTATTTTGAATAAATAGTTAGGAAAAATAATTGTGGAAACTATATCACATATATCAATTGCTCATGTATTCAATAAGGAATTACAACTGAAACATTTATACAAAAGTGCTTTAATGTCGAACTATAACTCAAATTTCACACATAACACAATATAATAAAGATTACCGCTAATTCATAAACAAAACACAATCATAAGATAGAAGTACCAGATATAAAAGGTCCTACACATGAGGTCAACAATATCAATCTACTTCTTTTCAACTAAATATACTCTAAGAGTACAAAAGTGAAAATTCAGTAGAGTATGCTTCAACCTCTAAGAATATCAAGATTTTGTTCCAACTATCTCATCAAAATAGTCACAAAAGTATAGAAGTGGAAGCCCTTGCAAAGTGTTTTTGATAAAATTATGGACCCCTCTCTAAATGCATGAGAGAGGTTTAAATAATACAACATATGTATCAAAAATAGATTATTGCATAAAAAGCTGAGGAGGTTTCAAACAACCTTCCTCAAAATAAGTAAAATAAAAATAAAAATGATGACAAGATTCTTCAAATTGAATGGTCCTATTCAACCATTCAGACCTTGAGTTCGCAGTTATCTACATTGGCTTCACTCGGGGTGGCTGACCAATTATAGATCTTAATTGTCCTGTGAATACAACATCAGAGAAAGGTGGCACCATCTTTTGTGTGGAATTTTTTGGAGGGCACAGAGTCATCCAATGACTGTGTGGTTTTACCAGAAATTGCAAGTAGGTTTCCCAATCAAGCTTAGACAGTTGTTTGATTGCCTCTTCATTTGTTTGGGCAGGCTCTTTCCACTATTTTTATAGTTGTTTGATGTCTGGGAGAGATTTTGGCCTACATTCTTTGATAATATTGGCAGTGTGGAAGTTTTCGTTGACAACCTCAATGATATTGTTTGATGTACTAGATGCTCTTATTGCTGCCCTTTCTGCTTGCTTTAACTGTATGTCCCAATCTACGAAAAAGATATCTTTGTGGGACTCCTAGATTTTGGTAGATCGACCTTTTTACCTTCTTCATATTCTTTCCAAGAAATCAACTCTGAAATCCTCTTATTTAGCTCTTCATATTCTAATCTTTGATCAACCACTTGATTGATTAATTTATCACTTGTTTCACAATAGGGATTGATTAATGAGATGTTTTGGCAGAATATTTCCTGTTGCTGTGACAACAAGGAGTTCAGTTCAAGTGCCTCTTTAATGAATTCTTCTGTTTGAGGGTGGTCTTTGAGTTTATTCATTATAGTATGCATTTGATGAATCTGTGAGTCCTTCTCTACAATGTCTATCTGATGTTTGTAATATCATTTTCTCAAAATCATTTTGAAGCTATGCCATTTGTATATCTACTTTCCTATTGGTTTTCTGTCTTTCTTTTTCTAGTTTCTTTCTAACAACTGAACTCTTTCTTCTTTTTCCTTAAGCAAAAGTCGAACTTCTATTGCCTTATCAATTGTTGTAGTTGCATAGGTGCCTGAAAATTGTGATAGCTTTGTAATATTTTCTGATGTATCAATAGGGGTGTCTTTCCATACTACCTCCATTGATTCACTTCCAAGAGTTTCTACTAATGATGCATTTACTTTCATTTTCTTCCTTTTCCTCTTTACTACAACCTTATGTGTTAGGTTGTAGAGTATGTCGAGTGGGGGTATTTCTTCAACCTTTAAAACAATTTCTAAAGTTGGGTGTGCTGGGATGATTTCTATATCTTGAGTAGTTATAACTCATTGTATTGTTGTTTATGGGTTTATAACATGTTGAGTATGTTGTGGAGATGAAATCCAAATTTTCCTTCAAGACTGGTTTCTCTTTGCTATGTTTGGAGCTTTTTATTAAATTTCTCCCATTCCTGATCCAGATCAATGTCTGTGATCTTTTCTGTTTGAACCTGTGAGGAGCCAATCTCTATGTGTTCTTCAGTTGAGGTGTTTTTAGCCGTTTCTTCAACATTTTTCTCTGTGTCCTTCTCACTGTCTTCCTCGGCGCTTCCTTCCTTATTCTGAGATTGGTGTTCAGAGTCTTCTGAACCTTGAACTCATTTTTCTTGAGATTTCTCATTAGAATTGTGCTTGGAAATTTTCTCCACGCTTACGTTGGGAGTAGGTTCTCTTATTTCTTCAATATGTAATAGGTCAAAAGGGAGCTTTGCTAGTCTTTTATTTCTGTATATGTGGAAGCGGTTGAGGTCCGTTGGGTCCAGTTTTATTGATGCTAAATGTAAAACTTGTGAAAATGTCTTAGCTTGCTAAAAGAGATCATCAAACTCATCATCTCATGAATAAATTGTATGATTTGGACCATAGCAGTGAAATTCTTGGTGGCCTTGTTAGGGTCATACTGTTTGACTGGCATGGTAGCCATATTTAGAGATGTGATGCTCTGTATTTATTTTGTCACGTGCCCAATATCATGTAACGCAAAAGCACCACATTGCAATGAGAAGGTCAGCCAGATGGATTTCTTCTATTCTATGAGGGGTTTGGTTATACCATCCCCCATTGTTTGATAAGCAATCTCTCTTGCCAATAATTTATCAAGAACATAATATGGAAGAACATGCAGAGATGTAATACTCCCAAAAACTCTGATATAAGTAAATAATTCCTCATAAAATGATCTTGTCACTGACAAGATGTTTGTCTTTGCTTCCTCTAATAGCCTGGGGGCTTTCTTATAAAAAATGGTCTGGTAAACTGGAAACATAATGCCATGACAAATTTTATAAAAATGGGAGATAAACTGTGATTCCCAAAAATTTTTATGATAAACATGGATGAAATTAGGATCCTTTAAAGTCCATTTCCATCCCATGTTTGGAAAATGTGAACAAAAACATATGGCATCCATGACATAAGCACTCATGTAAAAGGGAGGGATAAAACGAGTGGAGATAATTCTATTGCCCCTGTATTCTCTAATGGCCATAGCCAAATTATCTGACAAAATATTACTCCAGTTCATGATTATAGAATTAACAACCACATCAATCAATGAAACCCATTCAATAGAAAAATTGGTGGTATCATCTTTTCCAAATAGCCTACACAACATTGCGGCTACAAAATTATGCGGGGCTGACAAAGGTGCAATTGGGTACATACGAGTTTTCTCCCGCCTGAACTTGTTGGAGTCAGACCTCCAATTCTGCATGACTTCCATTGGTTCTTCATTTTCTTTGGAAAAATTCTCAATAAAGGCTTTATCATAGATCTTTTGTGGCTCTAGCAAATGGTACATTTGGCATAAATTATCTAGTTTGAATGACCCCATGACTTCATGCCTGAAATTTCTGAATGCTCTATCCAAAATATCCACATTATTAATAATCCATCGTATCATATTTGTGTATGGTAATATTTTTGTCCTTGAAGCTATCTTGTGCAGGAAAGAACATGATGCTTCGAAATAGGAAGCATCAAAACTTTCCTCGACATCTTCTATTGCTTTGGTTTCCAGGACCTTTGGGTTTTCTTCCTCTAGTAAATTTTACACTGCCTCCCATGTTGTAGTCCTGCCATACTTATTGCATGTGGTATCAGAGTAGAGTGGAAGCTTGTCTAAATCCTCAGATGCAGTAGCTTCTGTAGTCCTCTTTCCTTTCTTAACCATTTTTTTAGTTGTTGTCTTCTTTGGAATTTCCCTGAAATTTAGGCAATGGAGAAAAGAGCATAAAAAAGAAGAGTGGCAAATGCAAGTGGAAACACAATAGCATAGTAAATTCTAAAAGAAGATAAGGATGGAGATTTTATTTCTAACATGGATAAAAAGGATATCTATCTTCTCGATCTGTTAAAAGAGTAAATGAAATCAAATCCCATTAACTATGCATTAAGGCCTATGTGTGATTTCCTTTATGACTCATCAAAATATCACATCACAAGTTTCTAAATGATATTTAAATTGGTGTATGTTATGTGTGATGCCAATCATGTGATTGCAATGAATCAGAGTATTGCAATATCACAAAATTGCAAAATCGCAAAATCGTAAATCGCAATATCAGTGTTTTCATGAATAGAGCAATTCAAAGTTGCTTGGGTGTTTTTCGATTTGCGATGAGCAGCCTACCTTTTACTCTTTTGAGCTCATTTTATTTATGGAGAGGACTATTCCATTAAAATATATATTTACGATATGTTGGACCTAATTGAATTTTATAACAGTTTTAATATCCGTCGGGTCTATACCACATCGCATTTCGCATTTTCTTATGGTTTTGCATGTTTGCGCCCTTATAAAAGCTGTGATGTGATTGCGATAAATACTTTAAGGAATATCTTAAGCCTTAAGTTTTATAAAAAGTCCAATGCTACCTTTGGTCTTTTAAGGAGATTTCTTTTATCACATTTCACAGATTCTGACTCACGACTAACCTTTATTACTTCGGATCTTGTGATTTGCAATAAAGCGAGAATGCCTAGTCACAAAGTGACTTGATTTAATATCTTAAGTTTATCCAACATTTTATTCCGAATGGTTTCAAAAGGCAAGCTCTTATTTGCTAGTTTTTTGAATTTATTTTGAAGGGTCCCCATTTATATACAATACTAACTATTAATATATAAATTTAGTGGGGCGGGGGGGGGGGTTGTTGAACAATACAACAATTGGTGATTCACTGGAAGAACCAGTTATCTCCGATAATTTTGAAATTTCTAAAACTTTCAAAATAAAGATAGTTTGGGAAATAGGGATTACATGAAATTTAAGATAAGTAACATTTCTCTGAATTAAAAAAAAACTCACCTAATCACAATTCATTTGATATCCTCTTAAAAATGACAATTCCTTTGTATATTAGTCTTTACTTAGTTTAAAGATAAAGTAGGGGGTTTTGCAGATCAACTTTTAGATGTACTCATTTGTCACATGTAAAGCCTCTGCTGCCAGCAAACGTCCATAGCCTGACAGGGTTACCTTTCAACCAACAATGATTCAGTGTCCCATCCAGATAAGAGTGCAATTTTAAGAGATAAATTCAAAATCATATACTTTCTCCTCTTTTTTGTTTTTTTAAACAGTTTATTTTTGTTATTTTTATTACTTAAAAGTCATTTTCTTGGTTTGGTGGCCAAATAGTGACAATTCCATTCATTGGTTGTAATTCAACTGAACAAGATGGCTTGTGATGAACCCCTTGTCTTTTTATTAAAATAATCTCAATCCATTACCCTGTTTTGGTATGCAGTATTGGTAATGTCAGTCTATTATTTCCCTATGGACATGGTAAGAAGGCTCTTGATGAGACCTCTTATCTTTTAAGTTTCAACATATTTTAGAATTACACTCTAAAAGGAGAAAAGTTTACTGGATGGGGAGAATCATTGACTCCTTAAGAGTTTTGGATGACAATTATAGAGTTGAAGATGCTTATCTACGAAGAGTCTGTACTTTGTTAAAGATACTTTTCTTCACTGATAGTAGAACAAAATTTTCTTTATAAAGTTGGATGTTTCTCAAAGAATAAATAGTTTTTGTGGAAACAAGCAAATTTCATAAAGATAGAACTTAGTTATTTTTCCAATGTTATAATTATTTCCTTAACAATATCTACTTATAAAAGTGAAAAATCAAAATATTTCAAGATATTTTTATTGTAAGGTCAAAAGTAAATACTATTTAACTTTTATTTTCCTAGGAAAAGTAAAGGCGATAATGTACAAGGGATAGAAGAGGTTATCTCCTATGAAAAATATTGTTTCAAAATATGCCCATTGACAGGCATAGAATCTCTCTTGCCTGATAAATCTTGCAATAGAAACGTTGATGGGCGATTTGTTCTCTATTCTAAAGTGGTCCAAGCCACACCGTTTGGAATTTGGTATGCTTACCTTTTTCCTCGTGTGCTCCCACTTCAATACAAGGTCTCCAAGTTGAAATGATTTTGGACTTACATAATTTGCATCAAAGGAAGATTTAACTAACTATTGATGATGGGCATGTACGCTTTTGGCTTTCTCTCTCTCTTCTTCGAGTTTGAGGATTTGTGAGCCTTAATTGCAAAGAAGAAGGAGTTTCTTCAATAAATTTAACTAGGGCTAGAGAGGGAATAACTATATTCGTAGGAAGGACAAATTCTTTCGCATAGACCAGATTAAATGGAGAAGTGCCTATTGAGGCCTTCTGTGTTATCTGATCTTCCCATAGAGAAAATGTTAAATATTGATGCCAATTTCTTTAATTCTTATCAATAGTTCATTTAATGATCCTAATGAGGTTTTTATTGGTTGATTCTACTAAATCATTTCCTTAAGGATAATAGTTAGAAAAATACTTAAGTTTGAAACCTATTTTGAGAGAAAATTTTGTCATAGTGTTGCCTGTGAAATAAGATGCATTGTTAAACATCAGAGTACTTGGTGGACCAAATCTGGTAGTGATAAATTGATCAATAAATTCAATAATGTTCTCAAAATTAGTTACGTGGAATTACTTCCACCCATTTAGTAAAGTAATCAGTTGTTGTAAGGATGTACCTATGTTGCTTTGAAGATTGAGGAACGATCTCACCTATTATGTCTAGTCCCCATTGCTCAAAAGGTTGTTCAATGTTGACTGGATTTAATGGAAATGCAAGTTTCCTTTGTCTTTCAGTAGCAGTCTTACATGTTTTTCATTTCCTTACATATTTATGTGTGTCTTTGAACAAGTTTGGCCAGTAATAGCCAGCATGTAAGATTTTATGTGCTATTGTGTCTCCTCCAAAATGTTCACCAGCTAGTTCATCATGGAGTTCCTACAAAACCTTTTCTGCATCAGATTTTTCAAGGCACCTTAGCAAAACAGAGTCATAATTTTTTCTAAACAAAACATCATTGACGATTTTGTATTACTTTTCTTTTAATCTCAAAGCCCTTTTTCTTTTGTAACTAAGCTGCATAGGGGCATATCCATTTTTTAAATAAAAGATGATATCAACATATTGAGATTCAGTTTCATTGAGGCTTACCTCCCCTATTTGTATATCATCACCTGAATCTTCTTTTACTAGTAAGTTGGATGCTCCAGCTAACATTCTGCAAAAACCTTGACATGATCCAGATTTAAACAAGAACACAACAAATTACAGAGATAACCATAAACACAGAGATGCAACGGAAATAATACTTCATTTCATTAATGTAAAATA
>APFE030620060.1:29732-47578 GCA_000404065.3 Pinus taeda
GGTGGTCTGTGTGGATAACCATTTTCTTCCCTAGAGTGTAATGCTTCCATTGTTGGCAGGCCTTCACAATGGAATACATTTCTTTGTCATAAGTTGGATACTTTCAGACTGTGTCTGAAAGTGTCTCACTATGATATGCCACTGGATGCCCATGTTGAGTAAGGACTGCCCCAATAGCATAGTCAAGGCATTTGTCTCGACCTCGAATGGTTATTGCGAGTCTGGTAATGCAAGCACTGGGGCTAAGCAGAGGCGATCTTTCAACTCTGTGAATGCCTTATGTTGAGATTCAAACCAAAAGAATTTTGCTTTCGCTCCTCCCTTGGTGACTTGACTCAAGGGCCAAGTGATATGAGAAAATCCCAACACAAACGTGTTGTAGAAGTTGATAAGATCTAGAAAGCTACAGAGCTCTGTTAGAGTGGTTGGAGATGGCCAATCTTGAATGACTTGGATCTTGGCTGGATCCACATGCACCCCCTGTTCATCAATAATGTATCCTAGATACTGAAACTAGGTCATGCCAAAAGTGCATTTCTCCAAATTAGCACATAACTTGTGTTGCCACAGTGTTTGGAGAACCTGTCGGATGTGGTGGAGGTTCTCTTCCCAACTGTGGTTGAAGATCAGGATGTCATCTAAGTATACCACTAGAAATGAGTTGGTGAATGGCTGCAAGATGTCATCCATTAGCCTCATGAAGGTTGCAGGAGCATTCGTCAATCTAAAAGGCATAACTAACCATTCGAAAAGGCCCTCCTTGGCTTTGAAGGCAATCTTCCACACATCAGAGGGTTTGATTGGTACCTGGTGATATCCAGACTTCAAATCGATCTTGCTGAAATATTTTGCCGCTTCAGTTGGTCCAGGAGGTCATCAATCCATGGGATCAGGTAACTATTATGGAAAATGATCTTGTTTAGCATCCAATAGTGAATACAGAGTCTCCAAGTCCCATCCTTCTTCTGTACCAACATGATCGGGATCCCACAGAGCGATGAACTCGGGCGGATGTGACCTTTCTGTAGCAGCTCCTGAATCTACCTCTTGATTTCATCGTTCTCCAGAACGGAGTGCCGATAGATTGGTCCATTGGGTAGCGGTGCACCTGGGGTCAGATTGATGGAGTGCTTGACTTGATAGTGTAGAGGAACCCCTGCGAGGGAGGTGAAGATGTCCTCGTACTCCTCCACGACCTTGTCCATCTGTAGTTGTCGTGCGAAGGGGCCCTGTCTGGATGTTGTGGCCGTTGTCTTATTATTTCCATGAGGGTCTATCATTAGGAAAACAAATTTCCCTGTTTTGGAAATGAGCTTACTGCATTGTTTTATAGTAACCAAAGAGATGGCAATAGGTGTTGCTACCTCCGGTATCTTATACAACTTATTTCCCAAAGTAACAATAATAGCACAGGGCCTTGATTCATACACAACATGTCGCTTCCACAAGTATGGTTGTCCTAATAATAAATCACAAACTTCAAGGGGAGCAATGTCCCACAATACCTCATCCATGAAGGGCTTGATGGTGTATGGAAGGTGACACTGCTGGCTCACGCGAAGATCCTGTCCTTGGTGAAGGCACTCGATGATGTACGGTTGTGGATGTGTTGTGGTCAGTAAGCCTAGCTGCTTCACAACCTCTATCGAAATGAGGTTCTTTTGGCTTCCGCTATCGATAATGAACTATAGCAGGGAGCCCTTTACCTACATCCGAGAGTGGAAGAGATGCTTCTCCTCCTTTGGATCTTCGGATTCCTCCTTCTTGATCTTTGTGGTGGTAATGGTGGCATTGGGCTCTGCATCAATAATATGCTTCTTTGTCATTCCCCTTGTCTGGTTCTAACTCAGAGTTAGAACATGCATCTAATCCTGAAACCTTTAGCTCGGCCACTAGTGATTGCATGGCCCGACACTCACTTGTGTTGTGAGTGGAGCTCTTATGGAACTCACACCACTTTCCCGTGTCCTTTTTCGGTTTCGCGGCACTATTCTTTGCTTGCAGCTTTGGCGGGTTGTCTTGGGCTGCCCTACCTTGGCTTTGTCCTTTATTCTACAGTTTGGGGGCACCTTTCCCTTGCTTTGGATTCGTAGATCCAAAGTCTCACTTCTTCTATTTAAACTTTTTCTCGACCTTTACGGCATATTGGTATGCCGTGACGAGCGAGGAGATGTTCAGGATTTCTATTTCTTATTGGATGTACTTGTGTAGGTAGCCACGATATTTGAGTACCAAATGCTGCTCTGAATCCTTGATACCCAAGTTTGTGCGAAGGGTATGGAAAATATTGGTAAACTCTAGCACGTCTTGGTCCCTTCCTTGCCGCAACGTGGTCCACTTTATGTATTTATCCTAATAGCTTCCGACAGGTTAGCACTGCTCCTTGATGGCATCCCAGAATGAATTCCAAGTGAGTGCAGCTAAAAATAGTGAGCCTCTAATTTCATCTTTCTGCTCGCAGTAGGTTTCCCACCAGTCCTTGATGTGGGGGGCTGCTTTGAGAAGAGCGAAAATAATCTTTTCCCGACTGGAAAAATCATGAACAGAAAAATAACCCTCTAGCAGATTTAACCATTTATTTACGGCATCTGTGTCTATCTGACCCTCGAATATGGGGATTTCAAAATTAACTTGTATCTTAAATGGTGTGGCGTTTCCAGAGTAGCTTTTGGAAGCCGATGCATTGCCCCTGGGTAACCGGTGAAGGATCTGGGCAAAGTTGTCCATTGTCGCATTCCTTTGTCGCTTGAGGGCTTCCTCGAGAAATATTTTGATAGGATCTCCTGCCCCCTCATATTTCTTTTCATCCGGCATGGGAGGCCATCGGGATTTGCGAGGCTGGTCTTGCAAAGGTTCGACCAGTTCAAGCCCTAACTCCTTATATCTCGACCTTGTTGGGGACATGCAAAGAAAAATATAGAAAAGCAGATCGCTCTGATACCACTGATCCAGATTTAAACAGGAATGCAAGAAATTACAGAGATAACGATAAACATAGAGATGTAGCAAAAATAATACTTCATTTCATTAATGTAAAATACTGAAATATGCTTACAAACAGAAATAGAATTAAACCAGCTAGGGCGATGGTAGCTTATCTCTGAGAAGAGATGTGGCAGCTACATGCCTCTGAAATGTGTTACAATGAGGCTTGAAGGCCTATTTATTGTTGAGAAATAATTGAAAACGCTAAGCATCCAAAAACCTAACCTTAGAAGATGAAACACCAAACTGTGGGCCCCGTTTGGGTAAATTGGTACATCAACTTCCCGTGGTCGTAAATTTGGGATACGATATCCATTTGACGTGTACAATATCTCATTAGAAATATCTATCTTAGAAATACAACTTTGGGAAGAGAAACATCAATCTAGGGACCCATGTTGCTCCCAATTTTCCCAAAAAACATTGTTTAGGGCCTCAAAATGGCTCCGGAAGTTCAGGACTCGAAAACTGCGAAAAATAGTAAACTGTGCTACAATTAAGGAAAATGAAAGTTGAAAGAAGTAATGGTGGGAGTCCAAGTGGACTTGGTGGGTGGCAACCAATATCTACTTGGATCATGACCCCTAACAATTTTAGCTGGTCTGATTTCGACATCATATTCTTGCAGTGCAGTTACCCAGTTGGCCCTTTTTTCTCCTACTTCCCTTTGCACCAGTAATTTTCTTACTGCTGGGGGTGAAACTATGATTTTGGTGTGAGTTTTAAGGATAAATGGCCTGAAATTCTTTATTGATTTAAAAACAAAAAATGCCTATTTTCCACAGTAGAGTAATTTGATTCGGCACCTTGTATATTTGAACTAAAAAATGAGATTGGTGCTTCTATATGTCGATCATTGAGCTGTGTCAAAACGGAAGCATATGATGTTTCTAATGTAAATGTGTATAAAACAAAATGATTGGAAAAATTGGGAGTTGTCAGGGAGCGAGTGTTGATAATAGCTTGTTTGATTAGATCAAATGCTTCTCTTTCATTGTGACCCCACTTGAAAATTGAATTTTTATTAATCATAGACTGTAAAGGTAAAACTATCTGTTGAAAGTCAAGGACAAATATTTTTACCAAATTTATTTGACCAAAGAAACACTGCATTGATTTCTTATTATGGGGTAAGGGGATTGTTTCAATTTCCTTAATCCTTTCTGGATCGATATAAACACCCTTTTTTGATACGACAAATCCTAAAAGTTTACCTTCGCTTAAGGCAAAATAAGACTTATTGGGATTAAGCGAGACCCCAAATTTTTTACATCGTTAAAAGCTCTGCTTGAGGTCATTCAAATGGATACTTCTCTTCCTGGAATAGATAGTGATATCATCCAAGTAAATAACAACTGATTTGTTAATGAGTCCTTTAAAGGCTATATCCATAGCTCTTTGAAATGTGACACTTGCATTAATCAAACTAAAATGAATTTTTTGATAAGCATATGTTCCCCATTTAATTCTGAACATGGTTTTAAATTTATCATCTGGATGTACTAGGATTTGGTTATATCCTGAAAACCCATCAAGAAAAGACATGAGCTCAGAACTAGCTACTGACTGCAGCACTTGTTCCATGGTTGGTAGTGGAAAATCGTCTTTCTGACATGCTTTATTTAAATTTTTGAAATCTATACATATATGAATGCCACCATTCTTTTTCTTAAAAGGCACTAAATTAGACACCCATTTCGAATGCCTAACAGGAGATATGATTTTTGGCCTTAAGGAGTTTATTCAGATCTAATTTGATTTGACTTTCGAGGTTTCGGTGAATTTTCCTTAGTTTCTGCTGTACTAGTTTATCATTAGAGATCATAGGAATGGTGTGCTCTATGAAAAAGGTATCATAAGTTTTGAGATTTGAATAATCCCAGGCAAAGATACCTTTGTATTTCTTTAACAATCAAATGAATGATGATATTTCATCGAAGGATAAACCAAGGCCTAGATTAATGTTCTGAGGCTTGTCATTCGTTCCAAGGTTCACTAATTCAAATATTAGGGTTGAGCTTTGGATTATGGCATTAGTTAATTTCTTAATTTGTCTTTGAGATCATAAATATGTTCTAATTTGACTATAGATTTGGGTATTGGATTTTCATCAACGTTCTTCTTTAACTAAAGGCAGTGCTCATTTTCATCTATGATTTGGTCATCGTATGACCACTCTGATGTTAGAAAATTTACAATATCATAAACATCGTTGAAGACTCGCCAATTAGTGACATTGTCAGGAATGGATGGTCTAAAAATTAACTCAATGGAAAACCTATTAGGACTATAATCCTCAGATGGTATGAATTTGGATGCAACATTAGCTAGAAGATCAACATTGGCATTTTGCATTCTAGGTATAGGATAAATATTGAATGCCAAAAAATGTGATGTAAGATCCTGGACTAATGTTTGATAATGCTTAAGATGTCCAAAAAGGAAATGAATAGTATTTCTACCTGTTTAATGACAATTTCTGAATCTCCAAAAACATGCAGATATTTGATATCGAGGCCAATTACTTTGTATAATCCTTGAACCAATGCCTCGTATTCTACAATATTATTTGTACATTTGAATTCTAATATACAAGCTAACATGGTTTTTTCTCCTTCTAGGATGATTAAAATGAAACCATCTCCTCGACAATCGTTTGATTTAGAACCATCAAAGTATAAAGTCAAAAATAAAGTATTAACTACAGGTTTATTTACAAAATTTTTACACTTGGAAGCATCTGTCTGTGAGAAATTTCCAATCCGTGAGATGACAAAATTATCCAGAAAGGGAGATTCATGAGCTTTAAAATTCCCTAAAAATGACTCAACCAAATAGTTTCCAATAATGTTATTATTGAATGCTACTAGCTCATTATCACCTTCATATTCAGTCGCTGTGTGTTTCATGTGTTTCTCTTAGTCAACTCGAATTTGATTTGGCTTTCCATTATACGGCAGCCACATATGAGACTCGTCTTTAGAAAAGTGTTCATGGAGTTTTTCGGACTAGTCTCTACTTAGAATTAGACCATAGAATTCAGGAATGTCAGGGACCAATATATCAATTATTTGATAGACATGGGGATTTGAGGAAAGTCGAATGCTAACTGAGTTTATCTCCATTAAGACCTCTACGTTGGTTATATCAAGTTGTACTATGTGAATAACAAACTTTTGAGGAGCGACGTTCAACTTAGCATAGAATGTTGTCAACATTATATTAGAAGAGGCTCCTTAATCAATCAAACAATTATGAATATTCCTATTGAAAATTTTATAATTTAAGAGGAAAGGAGTATGTGAGATAGATCTGTCACCTATTAGGATAGAATTTGTGGGGTCGACTTTGTTCGAAGGATTGGGGAGTTTAACCATACCTTTAGCAGCTTGAGATACAACAACTACAAGTAGGGGCAAAGTAGGAATTGCATTTAGTTCTCTAAGTAGTATTTTCTATTGTTGTTTTAGCTTGCTAAGTTCATGTAGAGAAATATTCGCTCTAGTCTTCTTCATGTCTTCCACAATGTTATACTCCATGGTATCAATAACAACCAGGGTCTTTGATGTAGATGGAATATTTGATGAGGATGGATTTCACTGTGAAGCCTTAGGATAAGACTTTTTGCTGATTGCTTTTTCCTTAGCAGTAGGAGTTGATTTTTTCTACTTTTGATTTAACTGAGTCGTATTAGCATGCCCTTTGCTTCTGGTGCTAACGGAAAAATCTTCTTGTTCTTCTTCATTTGAAAGGATAATGTCCCACATCGCATTTAGCTCGACTACTTCTTCTTCTTTAGTTTCTTCATCGGTCATTGTGTTTTCCTCTTCCTCTTCTTCTAAGTCAGACTCAACGTTAGATATAGTATTTGGTGGCTGAGAACTAGAAGATTGATTCCTCCTAAAAGATTTGAAAGGTTTTTTAGCAGTAGAGGATTCAACAACTTGTTTCTTCATTTCAACCATTTAATTAGACATGGTTTTCAACACTTTTTGAAGGCCTTCAAGATCAAAAGGATATTTTGGGGCTTTCTTTTTAGAGTCATCTTTGAAAGAAACATTTTTAGATTTTCTATCTTCCTGAAAGGTCTTCTTTTCAAGAGTAATTATGTGTTTCTCTACAGACAAGGCTTCCTTCATGTTCTCGGTTAATTTGGCCAAATTCACTCTATATAAAAAGATGGCTATATTGGAAGGAAGGGAAGATATGTACGACTCAATTTAAACATCAACACCAAGGGTTGACATAGTTGGAATTTTATTGAATAGTTTGTTGAATCTGGAGTTGAAATATTTAAACTTTTCTTCCATCTTAGCCTTTAGATTGGATAATTCATTGATGAGCGATGCAGTAGTTCTATCATCTCCAAATTTAACTAGGAATTGTTCTTCGAACATATTACAAGTAGCTATGGAGTAAGAGGGTAACAAGACGTACCAACATCCAACCGATCCTGTAAGAGTATATGGAAATAACCTGACTACGCAATCTTCTTCATCAACTCCATTTAAATTGGTGGCCATCATATAATTATGAATATGTTCCTCAGTTGGTAGTCCATCATTAGGATTAAATTTGGGAACCATATTTCAGGATGCTTGGGAAGAGTGTCAAGAGGAGCTACCATTGCTACAGAACCAAGATTATTCCATGGTTGTACTCTTGGTTGTTGTCCTTCCATTGGACTTTGAGTGGATGAGATGATAAGAGGGGTTTGAGTGGATGAGGATATGGATGGAGTTTGAGTTGAAGAAGAGGTAGGTTGGGTGCTTGGAGTAGAAGAACTAGCACCAATAGTTAGAATGGAAGTTGTTGTAGTGAGTGGAGGGAATGAAGGGGTTTGAGGTGGAGAATGAGATAAAACCTTGCTAGTGGATGTCTGTGATTTAGAATTCTTGGTTTTCTTTCAAAAAGAAGAAATGGGAAATTCAAAAGGAGGAATTCCAGTCTTCTCGCTTTGAGAATGGGTCAAGATTCATCTTGGTTGTAGAATAGAGGAAACACTTCTTTCAGATGACTAAGATTTTGTACGCTTTTCAACTGAAATAGAGATTTTCTCTAACTTCTCTATCAAAGTCTGAAATTCTGGAGATTTAGGGTTGTAGTCTGAAGAAGTTATTCTCTGAGATTCACTAGGATATTTTGGAGAGGTTTGCTCAACTTTTGATCTAGGGATTGTAGTTCTAGATGGGGATCTAGAAGTTGGAGGATATCTAGAGGGGGAACGACTCTTAGGATGGATTTTTTCTTTATAATAAGCTATATTTACCATTCACAGTCATGGCCCTCCTTATAGAGTCAAAATGTTGAAACCCAGAAATTCCATTGCAATAACGGGGGGGTAACCACCCGGTACGGACCTTGGAAGCAACTCCTTTTCCGTTTGGTGTGGTGGCTCCGACTGGGGATAATGGGACCAATTTCCCAGCAAGAATTGATAGGATGATGATGTTGGTTTGATATAATATCTAATGGGAAATGATTTAACTAAAAATGATCTAATTAAATAACAAAACATGCATCTACCTATTCTAACTTGTATCTTAATATATACCCTGGAATAACTCAAATCATGTGATCTACAAAGATATCTTAAAGAAAAAGGTAATAAACATCATTCAATTTCTATAAGAGAATAAATCGTTAATGATAATTATTTTGACTAAATAGTTAGGAAAAATAATTGTGGAAACTATATCGCATATATCAATTGCTCATGTGTTCAATAAGGAATTATAGCTAAAACATTTATACAAAAGTGCTTTAATGTCGAACTATAACTCAGATTTCACACATAACACAATATAAGAAAGATTATTGCTAATCCATAAAGAAAAAAAAAATCATAAAGATAGAAGTACCAGATATGAAAGGTCCTACTCGTGAGGTTAGCAACATTGATCTGCTTCTTTTCAACTAAATATACTCTAAGAGTACAAAATTGAAAATTCAGTAGAGTATGCTTCAATCTCTAAGTAAATCAAGATTTTGTTCCAATTATCTCATCAAAACAATCACAAAAGTACAAAAGTGCAAGCCTTTGCAAAGTTTTTTTGATAAAATTATGGAACCCTCTCTAAATGCATGAGAGAGGTTTAAATAATACAACATATGTATCAAAAATAGATTATTACATAAAAAGATGAGGAGGTTTCGAACAACCTTCCTCAAAATAAGTAAAATAAAAACTAAAATAAAAATAAAAATGATGACAAGCTTCTTCAAATTGAATGGTCCTATTCAGCCATTCAGACCTTGAGTTCAGAAATATCTGTCATTGGCTTCACTTGGGTTGGTTAGCCAATTGTAGATCTTAATTAACTTATGAATACAACATCCTAGAGAGGTGGCACCATCTTTTGTGTGGAATTTGTTAGACATCGTAGAGTCATGTAATGACTGTGTGGTTTTACTAGAAACTGCCAGTAGGTTTCCCAGTCAAGCTTAAAAAGTTGTTTGATTGCCTCTACATTTGTTTTGGTAGTCTCTTTCCACAGTTTTTATAACTGTTTGATGTCTGGGAGAGAATCTGACCTACATTTTTTGATAATATTGGAAGTGTGGAAGTTTTCATTGACAACCTTAATTATATTGTTTGTTGTACTAGTTTCTCTTGCTGCTGCCCTTTCTGCGTGCTTTAACTATCTGTCCCAACATGCGAATAAGATATCCTTGTGGGACTCCTCTATCTTTGTTAGATCAACATTTTTACCTTCTTCATATTCTTTCCAAGAAATCAACTCTGAAATCCTCTTATTTAGCTCTTCATATTCTAATATCTGATCAACCACTTGATTGGTTAATTTATCACTTGTTTCACAATAGGGATTGATTAATGAGATTTTTTGGCAGAATATTTCTTGTTGCTGTGACAACAGGGAGTTCAATTCAAGTGCCTCTTTAATGAATTCTTCTATTTGAGGGTGGTCTTTGAGTTTATTGATTATAGTCTCCATTTGATGAATTTGTGAGTCCTTCTCTACGATGTCTATCTGATGTTGTAATCTCATTTTCTCAAAATCATTTTAAATTTGTGCCATTTGTATCTTTGATTGCCTATTGGTGCTATGTCTTTCTTGTTCTAGTTGTTGCTCTAATAACTGAACTCTTTCTTCTTTTTCCTTAAGAAAAAGTCGAACTTCTGCTTCCTTAAAAATCGTTGCAGTTGCATAGGCACCTACAAATTGTGATAGTTTTGTAATATTTTCTGATGGATCAATGGGGGTGTCTTTCCATACTGCCTCCATTTATTCACTTCCAAGAGTTGCTACTACCGATGCATTTAATTTCCTTTTCTTCCTTTTCCTCTTTAATACAGCCTTATGTGTTGGGGTGTAGAATATGTCGAGTGGGGGTATTTCTTCATCCTTTAAAACAAGTTATGAAGTTGGGTGTGCTAGGATGATTTCTTTATCTTGAGTAGTTATAAATCCTTGTATTGTTGCTTCTGGGTTTATAACTTGTTGAGTATGTTGTGGAGTCTGAAATCCAGATGTTCCTTCAAGACTGGTTTATGTTTGCTATGTTTGGAGCTTTTTATTAAATTTCTCCCATTCTTGATCCAGATCAATGACTGTGATCTTTTCTGTTTGAATCTTGTGGAGCTAGTCTCTATGTGTTCTTTAGTTGAGGGAATTTCAACCGTTTCTTCAACATTTTTCTCTGTGTCCTTCTCAGGATCTTCCTTGAGACTTCCTTCCTTATTCTGAGATTGGTGTTTAGAGTCTTCTGAACCTTGAATTGATTTTTCTTGAGATTCCTCATTAGAATTGTGCTTGGAAATTTCCTATAGGCTTATGCTAGGGGTAGGTTCTCTTATTTCTTCAATTTGTAATAGGTCCAAAGGGAGCTTTGCCAGTATTTTATTTCTGTATATGTGGAAGCGGTTGAGGTTCATTGGGTCTAGTTTTATTGATGCTAAATGTAAAACCTGTGAAAATGTCTCAGCTTTCTCAAAGATATCATCAAACTCATCATCCTCATGAATAAATTGTCTGATTTTGACCATAGTAGTGAAATTCTTGGTGACTTTGTTAGGGTCATACTGTCTGTCTGGCACGGTATCCAGATTTAGAGACGTGATGTTCTATATTTCTTTTTTCACGTGCCCAATATCATGTAAAGTGAAAAAACCACATTACAACGAGAAGGTTGGATAGATGGATTTCTTTTGTTCTTTGAGGGTTTTGGTTATACCGTCCCCCACTATTTGATAAGCAATCTCTCTTGCCAATAATTTATCAGGAACACAATATGGAAGAACATGCAGAGCTGTAATACTCCCAAAAACTCTGATATAAGTAAATAATTCCTCACCAAACAATCTTTCCATCAGCAAGATGTCTATCTTTTCTTCCTATGATAGCCTGGGGGATTTCTTATAAAAAATGGTTTGGTAAATTGGCAACATAACGGCATGATTTTTTTTATAAAAATGGGATCTAATTAATCTGTGATTCCCACAAAAATTTATGGTAAACATGGATGGGAGTAGGATCCTTTAAAGTACATTTACAGCCCATGTTTGGAAAATGTGAACAAAAACATATGACATCCATGACATAAGCACTCATGTAAAAGGGAGGGATAACCCAAGTGGAGATAATTCTATTGCCCCTATATTCTCTAATGGCCATAGCCAGATTATCTGACAAAATATTACTCTAGTTCATGATTATAGCATTAACAACCGCATCAATTAATGGAACCCATTCAATAGAAAACTTGGTGGTATCAACTTTTCCAAATATCCTAAACAACATTGCGGCTGCAAAATTATGTAGGGCTAACAAAGGTGAAATTGGGTACATACCAGTTTTCTTCTGCCTAGAATTGTTGGATTCAAACCTCCAATTCTGCATGACATCCATTGGGCCTTCATTTTCTTTGGAAAAATGCTCAATAAAGGCTTTATCATAAATCTTATGTGGCTCTGGTAGATGGTACATTTGGCATAAATTGTTTGGTTTGAATGACCCATGACTTCATGCGTGAAATTTTTGAATGTTCGATCCAAAATATATACATTATCAATAATCCATCTTACCATATCTGTGTATGGTAATATTTTTGTCCTTGCAGTTATCTTGTGTAGGAAAGAACATGCTGCTTCGAAATATGAAGCATTGAAACTTTCCTCAGATTCTTTTGTTGCTTTGGTTTCCAGGACCTTTGGGATTTCTTCCTCTAGTAAGTTATACATTAGCTCCCATGTTGTAGTCCCACCATCCTTATTGCATGTGGTATTAGAGAAGAGTGCAAGCATGTCTGAATCCTCAGACATAGTAGCTTCTGCAGTCCTCTTTCCTTTCTTCACCATTTTTGCGAGTGTTGTCTTCTTTGGAATTTCCCTAAAATTTGGGCAATGGATAAAACAGGATAAAAACACAGAGTGGCAAATGACTCATCAAATATCGCATCACAAGTTTCTAAATGACATTTTAAATTGGTGTATGTTATGTGCGATGTTGATCATGTGTTTGTGATCAATTGGAATATTGCAATATCGCAATATCGTAAAATCGCAAAATCGCAAAATCACAAATTGCAAATCTCAATGTTGGTGTTTTCATGAATAGAGAAATTCAATGTTGCTTGGGTGTTTTGCGATTTGTGATGAGAAACATACCCTTAAATCTTTTGAGCGCATTTTCTTTATGCGGAGGATTATTCCATTATTCCATTATTCCTCACCAAACGATCTGCCACCGACAAGATGTCTGTCTTTGCTTCCTATAATAGCATGCGGGATTTCATATAAAAAATGGTTTGGTAAATTGGCAAGATAACGCCATGACAATTTTTATAAAAATGGGAGCTAAACTATGATTCCCACAAAATTTTATGATAATTCTATTGACTCTGTATTCACTAATGACCATAGCCAAATTATCTGACAAAATATTACTTCAATTCATGATTATAGCATTAATAACCGCATCAATCAATGGAACCCATTCAATAGAAAACTCGGTGGTATCAACTTTTCCAAATAGCTTGCACAACCTTGTAGCTACAAAATTATGCGGGGTTGACATAGGTGCAATTGGGTATATACCAGTTTTCTCCTGCCTAAACTTGTTGGAGTCAGACCTCCAAGTCTACATGAGGTCCATCAAGTCTTCATTTCCTTTGGAAAAATTATCAATAAAGGCTTTATCATAGATATTTTGTGGCTATGGAAGATGGTACATTTGGCGTAAATTCCCTGGTTTGAATGACCCATGATTTCATGCCTGGAATTTCTGAATGTTCTATCCAAAATATCCACATTATCAATAATACATCTTACCATATCCGTGTATGGTAATATTTTCAGCCTTGCAACTATCTTGTGCAGGAAAGAGCATGTTGATTCAAAATAGGAAGCATCAGAACTTTCCTAAGCATCTGTTGTTGCTTTGGTTTCCAAGACCTTTGGGTTTTCTTCCTCCAGTAAATTATACATTGCCTCCCATGTTGTAGTCCTGCCATCCTTATTTCATGTGGTATCAGAGAAGAGTGGAAGCATGTATGAATCCTCAGATGCAGTAGCTTCTACAATCCTCTTTCCTTTCTTAACCATTTTTACAAGCACTGTCTTCTTCAGAATTTCCCTAAAATTTGGGCAATGGAGAAAACAACATAAAAATGCAGAGTGGAAAATGCAAGCGGAAACATAATAGCACAGTAAATTCTGAAAGAATGTAAGGATGGAGATTTTATTTCAAACACATATAGAAAATATATCTATCTTCTTGAGACGTTAAAAGAGTAAATGCAATTAAACCTCACTAACTATGCATTAAGGCCTACGTGTGATTTCCTTTATGACTCATCAAAATATCGCATCGCAAGTTTATAAATGACATTTTAAATTGGTGTATGTTATGTGTGATGTCGATCATGTGATTACAATGAATCTGAATATCAAAATCACAAAATTACAAAATCGCAAATCACAATATCGGTGTTTTCATCAGTAGAGCAATTGAAAGCTGCTTTGGTGTTTTGCAATTTGCAATGAGCAGCATACCTTTTACTCTTTAGAGCACGTTTTATTTATGTGGAGGATTATTCCATTAAAATAGATACTTACGATATGTTGGACTTAATTGAAGTTTATAACAGTATTAATATTCTGTCGGGTCCAGACCACATCACATTTCACATTTTCTTATGGTTTTGCATGTTTGCGCCTTTATAAAAGCCGCGATGTGATTGCGATAAATACTTTAAGGAATATCTTAAGCCTTAAGTTTTATAAAACCTTCAATGCTACCTTTGGTATTTTAAGGGGATTTATTTTATCACATTTCGTGGATTCCAACTCACGACTAACCTTTGTTACTTCGGATCCTACGATTTGTGATAAAGCGAGAATGCCTAGTCACAAAGTGACTTGATTTAATATCTTAATTTTATCCAAGATTTTACTCTGAATGGTTTCAAAAGGAAAGCTCTTATTTGCTAGTTTTTGAATTTTTTTTAAAGGGCCTCATTTATAAAAACAATACTAACTATTAATATAATAAATGGGGGGATTGTTGAACAGTATAACAACTAGTTACTTGGGTAGAGGTAGGAGGAGGGTGTTGCAATGGCAAGGTGAAGGGGAATTGTTTGTCCCTTAAGGAAAGTATGCAAGTGAGATAATATAAAGGTTTCTCGTGGAGATTGGAAAACCCATGGAGACTCCTCTAGTGACCAACTGAAGGAAGGAGGATGGCACCTTAAGTGAAGAAGTGGATGCTACTATTTATCAACAGTTAGTGGGTTCACTGATGTACCTTGTGAACACATGACTATATATGTGCTATACATTCAACCAATTGAGCCAAGCTATGGTTAGGCCAACCAAATTATTTTGGAGGGCAACTAAGCATGTTTTATGGTACCTCAAAGGCACTACCCAGTTTAGACTATGGTACAAATAGACAAAAGGAGTGAAGCAGTGTGGCTTCACAAATCTAGATTTAGTGGGGAGTCAATGAGACTGAAAGAGAACATTAGGTGGGATTTTTAGTGTCGGGTCCACAGTTGTTTCGTAGTACAATAGGAAGCAAATATTTATGGTGCTCAGCTTGAGAAAAGCAGAATACATGGCTGCAAGTCAAGCAACATGTGAGGTGATCTGGATGAGAAAGATAAGTGTTCGATTGTTTGGTCAGATGATGGATACAACTATGATCTACTATGATAATCAGAGTTTCATCAAGCTCTCTAAGAATCCTATTTTCCACGATCAATCCAAGCATATAGATATCCGATATCACCTTTTGTGGGACTATGTGAAGAGGTAGATAATAATGTTGTAGTACATTTTGACAGAGGAATAAGATGATGACATTTTGGCAAAGGATTTATGAAGAGAGAAGTTTGAGTTCCATAGGTGCAGGATATGGGTGGTTGATAATCCATTTCATGCGGAGAGGGAGTGTTGAAAAATGCAATAATAAATTATCAATTTGATTTTTCCTTGATTAAATTGAGAAAATTCAAAGTTCCACATTAGAAAACAACTTGGATGCAATCTACTTGCATGACATGGCTTGTGTTACTGAGTTTACTTTGTAAATTCGAGTTGGAGGAGTTAGAGTTCAATTAAGCATGTGTGATTGCTAATTTTTAGCAATCAAGGTCTGTTATCTAAGGTTGTTTTCAGTTAAACTAGTTCTAACTATTGAAGGAACTAGTGGAAGGTCAGTTGTGTAGTGGGACTTAAGTAAAACTCAATGATCATCCAGTTAACTGATCAATCAACCCAAAATAACTAGTGCATATAGAGAATTTGATTTCCCCAAGCTTGGTGGAGATTCCAAGGTAGTGTAACATCAGTTCTAGACTAGTCTTAAGTGTACAAGTGTTACATGCAATCAGATGATCAACCTAGGGAATTGCACAATCCATTTTTTAGAAATTCCTAAATTACAGGGGCCTAATTTCTTAAGGAACAATGAAAGGAAATAAGATCTCAATCATAGGCCTAAATTTACTAAGTTTGGGTTAGAGCTTCTTTGTGAACAAAGATTTAGGTTATTCACTTGTAGTTTGTGCTCAATTGATCAAAGTAATTGTAACAGATATCTATTCATCATATTAATGCAAGCATGCACTGGGTTTTTTAACAAACTGCTTTCCCTAAGAAAAATACCATTTGCATGTGTGTGTTTTCTTATTGTATGTCTAATTTTTTTGTTCTAAAATGTGAATTAATGTCCAGAAAGCAGTAGAGTAGGTTTGTGTCTTGTGATTTTGATTAAAACTTCATGAGCAGTTGTAAATATACAACATCATTTCTAAAACAAATCCATAAAACTTAAATTAATAGACATGAAAAAAAATAACAATCATCAAATTTCCACTTAACATGGGAGTTAGATTTGATATTTAAGGCCATTTAATGAATCTTGATTGATTGATAGAAAAAGAGAGAGGTTAAGACGTGTGGGCAACCAAAAAACCTGACTTGTCAAGCCAGGATTTGGATTAGACTCATTTTATCCTGAATTATTTGTCGACTTGATCACGCCTACATATTGTATGTTTTCCTCCAAAATAACAAGTGTATCCCTAAAGAGAGAAAGTTGAAATGGGGTCTCATATGACATAGGAGAAGAGAGAATAGGGACAACTAGATGTGGCATTGTCCATAATCTGATACCCAAGATGGGGTCATCAATGTAGTTCACGAATTCTAGCTCCACCTTGTTAGAAATTAATTAACAGAGCAATGTAATAAACAAAATATGTTTAGTATTGGAATGAAATGATGAGTTCTTTGCAGGATGAATGACACTCTGCTTGTCACTGTATAACCTACCCATCTCCATCTTCTTGCCCGATTCATCCGTAAACCTTTGTAGACAAATCATTTCTTTACTAGCCTTTGTGGCAACAACATACTCTACTTTTTTTTTGAAAGTGCAACAATGTTTTGCAATTTTGGAATGCAACTGCCAATTATTCCACCTACAATAAACACATACTCTGTGTTTCTCCTCTTGTTATCCCTATCGCCTACCATATTTGCATCAACATATCCTTGTAGAAAAATGTTTGAACCACCAAAGAATAATGCTTGATTTGTGGTACATTTCAAATACCTGAGAATCCATTTCATTACCATGCAATTATCTTTTCCTGGATTATTCATATACCTTTTTAGAACTCCCCTTGCATGTGCAATATCAGGCTTGTGCAAACCATTGCATACATTAAGTTTCCAACCGCTAATGCATATGGAAATTTCAACATATAATCCATATCTTCTTGGATCTTGGGACATATCTCCTTAGTTTGAAATGGATAGCCAGAGGTGTACTAACCCTATATTGGCCAAACTGTCTGTCCTTTCAAATCCAGGCTAAAAGAGCACATAACCGATACAAACCACAATCGTCTATTAAAATTAGCCATCGTTGAGCACTCTTTTAAGTCCAACCATATGAATCGATTTGATCATTTGAAAATCCTAGCCATGTTTCCTTTTTATAACTCTCATGTTATCCGAGAAGCCCTGGAGATCGAGAAGAACCCTGATAATTTTAATAGAGAATATGGATATAGACTTAGCCAATCATGGAAGCCCTTGGCTTCAGGCTAATGGCTTCTGGCAGAAGGCAAAAGTTTTGAGGCTAAAGGGGCTGATGCCTGATTCCTTCCTTTCCTTTTGTTGAACTTGGCGAGTTTGGTGATGAAGGCATCAACTATCTTGCCCACTGATAATTTGAACTCCAACTTCCTTTTATCAATATTTTAATAGACCCCTATTTGTTATTGAATCATTCTTAATTATTTCATCAATACCTAATCTATCTATTTAACTAATATGTGTGTGTGTGTGTGTGTGTGTACTATTTTCAATTTTTTTCTCATCTGTT
>APFE030620060.1:62205-75206 GCA_000404065.3 Pinus taeda
CTTAGCCCAGGCTCTGTCAGCTATGTCCGCATTAGAAGTTCTCCAGAGCTACCCCTCTCAGAGGAAGTCTTTGCTATCGGCCATCAGTGGCATTGACCCGGCCGACTCAGATTTGATTACTTTTGACCTAGACAGTCATATACCAAGGCTGCCTCACCAAATTGCCTTCCTTATTCAGGCCATCATCAATTCCAAAACGGTTGATCGTACCGTCATTGATGAAGGTGCTTCTACTTGCATAATGTCTGTTGCTTGCTGGAAGGCTATTGGTTCTCCGACTCTGAGCCAGTCTCCGATGACCTTGGAAGACTTTGATGGGAGCGAGTCTCATCCTTATGGTATCCTCCAACACTTTCCCATTACATTGGAAGGAAAGATAGTAGAATTAGAGGTCGAAGTTGTCGATGGAAATTTAACTTACAACCTCCTTTTAGGACGAAGCTGGACATATGCCATGTGAGCCGTGTCCTCTTCTCTATTTCGTGTCATTTGTTTCCCTCATCAGGGGAAGATTGTCATCGTAGACCAACTCTCCTTCTTTGCCTCTTCCTCTAATGGAAATGTGCCTTTTGTGGAGCATACTTTAGTTCCTTTTGAGAGTGTGGGTGTTGGACTCTTTAAAGATCTTGCCCTTATGGGTGTTTTTTCACTCCCACCTTCCAACATTGCCCCCATTAATATGATTTTGTTCGCTATGATCCATGGGTTCTTCCTCCTGTTGATTAGATATAATCCTGGGGCGATGAGATGCCGTTGAGTCCTACCGAGCTCAACTACGTCGAAATTGTTTCTGCATCGGCTCCATCCTCTGAACCTGCTCCTTTGAGCAGAGCTATCGACTCATATATGCAGTCCCCTTGGCTTGGAGATAGAACTTCCTCAGACCCATTACAGGAACTTTTTCCTTCTGATGAAGCGATCATTGAGACTATGTCTTCCGAGGAACCCCCTTAGCCTGATCATCACCATTGTTCCTCATTTCTCCCTACCCATCAGGAAATGCTTACTTGTCTTGAGCGATCTCCGTTGCACCCTATTGTTATCGTCAACCCTTTTGCCAAATGGGGCATTGATTATATGACCTGTAACCCTTGCTCGGGGGGCATGGGTATATCATCGTTTCCATTGATTACTTCACAAAATGGGCCGAGGCGATGCCTACACTATCCGAGGACGGTCACACAACGGCACAATTCTTGTTCAATCATGTTATTTCATGATTCGGAGTCCCTCAGGCTATCGTCACTGATCACGGCAAACACTTCCATAATCATATGATGACTGAGTTAGCAACCCAGTTGGGCCTGCGGCATGATAGTTCGACACCATACTATCCTCAGGCCAATGGCCAAGTGGAAGCTATCAACAAAGTTCTAGTTACAATGCTTTAATGCACTGTTGGCATGCACAAGTCCAACTGGCATTTGTTGTTGTTCTCTGCCTTATGGGCCTACCGAACTTCAGTGAAGGATGCCACCGGGTTCACCCCGTTCCAATTGGTTTACGATCTGGAGGCTACCCTTCCGATTGAGTGTGAGATCCCTTCTTTGAAATTAGATGTCGAATTACTCCCCAACACTACTCCGGTAGAAGAACGCCTTCTCTACCTAGAGCGACTAGACGAGACCGTTGACTAGCCTCTCTAGCTATTGAAGAACAGAAGAAGAGAGTGAAAAATCACTTTGATCATACTGTTCATCCTTGTTCTTTTTTTGAAGGAGATTTAGTCCTACTTTATGATCAAGTGAATGATACACTAGGGGCAGGCAAATTCGAGCCTATGCGGCACAAACATTATATTGTAAAGTGAGTTTTGAGAAAAGGGGCCTACAAGTTGATTGACTATGAAGGGAACCCTCTAGATAAGCCCCGAAATGGGCTTTATCTAAAAAATATTACGCATGAACCCCATGCACTCTAATTTGTACATACGTGTGTTCTTAGCAGGTGTGTTGTGTGTGTGTGTGTTTTCATGTTTTGGCTTGGTGTGTAGGCATAATTGCCGCTTATTGTGTCTTTTGCTTCATATGCAAATGTTTGGTACACCTTACGTTGGTTTCGTTGATGGTGTCTACCATAGTACACGCAACATGTCTTCTGCGGCATGGGTGATCTACGATCCTCACGGTGAGTTAGTAGACCTTCAAGGTGTTCGTCTGGGTTGTACCACAAACAATGTCACTGAATATAGTGCTGTTATTGAATTACTAACCGATGCTATTAACCTCGGCATTCGTGCATTGGTTGTGAATCTGGACTCTCATCTTGTTGTCCAACAACTTAATGGGCATTATTCTATCAAATATCATCAGATTTTAAGGTTGTATTTACGTGTTAAATTGTTAGAAAGGAATTTTGATTTTATCACATATCAACACATTCTAAGACAATTAAACACATTAACTGATGCATTAGCCAACCATGTATTAGATAGACATTTGCGTAACATGTAATCAAAATAGCATATAGAAGCATTCTAAACACAATAATGAACCATAGGAATATGTATATATATATATCTCATGTGGCGCACTGAGGCGCTCAAAAAACAAATGTATATGTCCAAATAGAGTTTGTGTTCTCCATACATCCGAGACACATGTCTCTCAAAAAATCAGCAGGATAAAACCTAGGTGTCTACTGTGGTGGGTTATGCTCCCTGTAGCACACCACCGCTCGTGTAACCTATCTCAACAATCAGTGCACCCTAGGTATCATCCCTACTGTGTCAATCTGGAACTCTATGGGGACCTCCTCGATCCCCATGTAATTAGGGATCCCTGCTGTTAGACCCTCAAGATTTTGGGCCACTGTCTCTATCGAATCGCTAGCTAGAGGAGCGAAGGCTAGCTCTCTGATACCCTTTGGGTCCCTCCGCGCCTCTGGAGCTAGTTCTATGGGTCTCACTGGTTCCACATCTGCAAATACCATAGAGTAACTCATTAGGACGTATACACGAAAAAATCCAAAAACATTATAAAAGAAAAAATACAAAAATAGCGCGATCAAGTGCTTTACCACCATCATCCTACTGCTCGCCAGGGGGTAGCTGCATATTGGGATCTCTAGGAAAGTCCATCCTAGCATATGGCCAGTCCTCAATAAAGATCATCTACCACTCCAACCACTCATGGAACAGTGTCCCCCATGACATTGGGCTCTGCCACCTCCTCGTGGCATAACATGGCCCCACAGTGTGATCCTGGGGTCTCGCGGTCTGGGCGCGTCCAAGTCCATATCTTGCAACTGCAGTGCTGACACCCGCTACAGCATGAGCGGGATCAAGATGGATCCGTAGCTAAACTGTTTCATCTCTCCTTGATGACAGTTGTTAAGTTGTCTCTTCATATAAGCTGTCACTGTTTCCGACCAGTTGAACATGGTCGGATTAAGGCATTCGAGAGCCAACCGTAGTTGGGTCTTCGATGCCTCATGTTGGGCTTGGGAGCCTGCTACCCTCGTTACCATAAATAGAACTACATGAAGAACCATGTCTTCCACCGTTGGAATTGCCACCTTCCCGCTCTTTGTTTTGTGTGCCCGGGGGCACACTCATGCCATCAACATCTCTAGTGAATCGCCCCCAGGATGTTGGCCCTCTAGGATCGACCTCTCACCGCAATGGGACAATCTGGTCAAGAAATATATGTCTGTTGCATCGAACTCAATGTCTCGGCCTCAGATTATGAATTTCCCGTCTGTTGGGTTCCATGCACGGATTATCAGCTCTAGCAAATTGGGTTGGGCTCGAAGGTGTGGAGTAAGGAAGAATTTTAGCAATCCGCATGCACGTAAAGCGTTTTGACACCCAACGTCAGCAAAAGCCTCCTCATCGTTAACATCGTGAGTTCGTTCCTGCCAAACGAAGGACATAATGCCTTGCATGATGAGAACAAATGAATTAGAGCTTCGTTTATAAATTTCAACCCATAATTTCTATAAAAAATAAATTTTGCGTCGTCATCATGACTGTTTTTAAAACAGTCGCTATGGCACGAATTTCGCAGTTCAATTTTCTTGTGGTCATCGCGAGAATACATCATATTATCACGATGATTGGAGAGTGTTATGTGTAAGTCGTGCTTGGTCATTGCGGACCCGAGCGGCTTACCCGCGATGACCGAGTGGCAGACTCCAACTCAAAAATCCATCTAAACTCACATGTCTAATGCTCAAATGCATGAAAAAACTATTGAAATGAAGTGCAGGAAGAAGTCTACTTACTTAGTAAAAGTTTCATGACGAACCATCAATAAATGAGGCTGGGATTAGCTTGAGGATTTAGCTCTGGTTGGTGCTCCAAATGCTCCGATGGTAAAGTGAACAATGCAAATGGTAAAAACAAATGAATTACCTCCCCTTTTATAGTAATTTTTTGAAATATTAAAAAATTGCACTTTAGAATGTGGGTAGTTACCATTATTATTTCATGGTTAATTGGAGTTTTGGCTTCTAATTATGTTTCCACATATATTAATTATTTATGTCAAATGGGTTTTACGTTTGACGTGTTTTGTGCAGAACTACAGGTCGTGGAGTCGCATGTGCACTTGGTCCATAAAGTCGTCTTTAACACTCTTTTCGGACTTAAAAGATGAAAAGATAGCTGAGTTGTTCCTTTCGACTCATTATATGAAATGAGAGGTGGTTTTCTTTAAGCTCTTTTCTGACCATGTAAACATGAAAAGATTGCCGAGATTTTGTCGTTTTAGGCTCGTTATTGGTTATGAAATGGCATGGTTTCGATCGCTTTTCTACTTTTTCGGGTTGAGATCACTAATCACGAAAAGTACTCCTTGATCGTAATGGTCAAGCGGTTATTTCGAGTATCATTTTATACTTTTTTGGGCTCGAGAGACACAAATTTACGAAAAAGGACCCCCCTAGAGTTTTCTTTTCCGTGTCTTTTTCAAACTCTCTAAACATGAAAAAGACTCCAAGTTTTACCTATGTCGGACTCATTAAACCTTGACGACATTGGACTCGTCACCATGACGAGACTCAAGCTTCTCCTCCCTAGGGCTCGTTAAACTATTACTAGGTTGGATTCGATCGAAGGTCGAACTTATATTACAAGCATATTCTATCCCCTTCAAGCTTGTTTTCAAAAATAATTGGGGTACTTGCTAGCAATGGTGGGGGAAAATTTGGAAATCACCATTGATTGTCTATGGTAGCTAGTCACTCTTGAACATTGATACTTCTGCTTCTTGTCGGGTTGGGATATCCATACATCGTCATTTAGCCTTCTGTGGGTTTGGGTTGTCATTTAGCCTCATTCCGTCTGATCCATGCTATGTCCATTAAGCCTCTGATCTCTTGGTACTTGAACGCTGCCACCCTCTGGAGTCGTGTCGCCGACATGTTCAAGAGTATAATCCTTCTGCAGTTTACATCCTCACCTTTTCATCTGATATTTTGTTTCACCATCTACCGCTTGTTCCTTGTCTCACATCGTTGATGGGGGAAACATTATGGCCCCCCTGTGACAGGTCGTCTCCTATCGACATAAGCTTATTTTCCAAGAGATTGATCTAGAGATCCCTTTTTCGCGCCTGACGGTCGACTTACATCATTGGTCGTCGATTGTGTGATTCCACAAGTGTTCGACTTCAGCTCATTCTTTACACTTCGTGGATTGTACTGGACAGTACCTTGATAACCATTGGCATCATTGGTGGTTTCTCTCGAGCTTGTTAACGGTTTACATTATCGACCGGTAATCAAGTGACTTTCTCTCATGCTCGACTTCGGCACCTCTATTCGCATGTTAAAATTTGTACTATGATCGGTTGGGTTCAAGACCCCAAACTCATATTACACATGTTCAGGCTGTGTGGATTGGTTCGTGATTACATGACTCATTGATGGATGGCTGCGACCATACCTAAGTCCTCATGGATGGCTGTGACCATACCTTTATCATTATCATGGTCTCATTAGTGGGATGGCTACGTCCATACCAAAGACCTAGTTTGTATGTCTTTTGGATGGCTGCGTCCATGCCTAGACTACATGTATTTCAGTATCAGAGATATCAGTTGTACTTGTGCCTGCAGGTTCTTCTGGATGGTGTTCCAGCTCAGTTAGGTTTGTAAAGCATTTCACCCCTCCCACTCTCTCGGGCTTCATACTTTAGGGGACATCTGTTACACAATAATTTTTCACTTCCTTCACTCCTATTCCATCTACTGTGTCATGTGTCCAAGTCAAACATGCTCATACTGAACAAATGCTCTCTTATGCTGCCAATTGACCCACTTTTCCTAAGTTATCTGCCTCATCACGACTATGGACTTAATATACGTGCTGAAGGGCGCTCATAAATAGTCCAACCATGCTACCAGTGTGGAAGTACATCTGATTCCTGTGATGGTCCGATTTCATGCTCCAGCGCGAGGTTACTTATTATCTTTAGCGATGATTTGACTGGATACATTGCTCACTAGAGATGTCAGCGCTAAAGCTTAGTTATGTAATCGCGATGATCCAGATTGGGCGAATTTGCTCAAATAGTCGGCCTTCTGGATGACTCCAGACCTGGTTGTTGGCATAGTTTGTGCCGCCCTTCCTTCTCTGGCATGGCAGTTCCGTCAATTGTGCTACCTTCCTTGGTGATAAGCTCTCTCTTCCACCTTTCATGGAGACTCCTTCTCCTATTTAAACACTCACCTTTGCTATGATCAGCTAGTTGGTAAATTCTTGGATTGAGTTGTGTTGTTAGTGCTTTTTGTTTTGATAGATCGCTGGTGTGGGTGTGACAAGTGTGAGAGTGTTGATAGCTTGTGGAAGGTTGTGAAGTGCCCTTGATTTTATGTAAAACTTATGAGTGAGAGAGAGACTTTGTATGTTGGGAGATCCATATTCAAAGAGTGAATGCTTGAAGAACATGCTGGCTGGATCCCTCTGAGAAGGCTTGTGACGTCAAGACTTTGGTTGTAATCTTGCTCTTATTTCATTATTAATACAATCAATGATGTTTTCCTATGTCTTGTATGTAATGTACTTGATAACTCATGACTTCTTGACTTTGTGAGTAAATAGATCATTGTTGTTTTCCGGTTACGTGCTTTGTTGTATTTCCTTTGCATTGTTTCAGGTTGATCACTCATTGAGGAGAAGGAAGCAAAAGCTAGAACAGCGCAACGGAAATCCATCGACCACCGGTTGAGGTAGGCCTCCAACTATGATTGTTTAAGGAAAGCTATTGTTGATCTGTCCTTGTTTGTGACTAGACCCACTCTATGGCTAGAGGGGTTGCCTCTATCCGCAAAGGGAACACTTTCCTGCATCACAAGGCTTATGTAGAAATATGGGGTCAAACACAGAGTGACAACTCCTTACCATCCCCAAGTGAATGGACAGGTAGAAAGCACAAACAAGGTATTGGAAAATATCTTAACAAAAACTATAGCAAGACATCGCTGGGATTGGTCACAGAAACTTCCAGAAGCTCTTTGGGCATATAGGATGACATGGCAGAATACAACTGGGTTTCACCATTTGAGCTAGTCTATGGGAAATCCCCCTTGTTTTTGGTAGAATTCAAGATCAGTATGCTCAGAACAGCTTTGGAAGTGGGATTAGATTTATCAGAGGCCCAAAAACACTGGCTAGAACAACTCAATGAGTTAGACAAGATTTGTTTAGTAGCTTTCCAGAGAACCACTGCTATCCAACAACAGAGAATGAAATGGCATGATAAATTTATCAAGAATAAGGTGTTTCATACAGGAGACTGGGCATTGTTATATGACTCCCGGTTCAAAGATTTTAAAGGAAATCTTCGGAATCATTGGATGGGACTCTACCGATGCTGTTACTCCGCCATTCCTGTTACTCCGCCATTGCTGTTACTTCGTCGTTGTTGTTACTCTGCCAATGCTATTACTCCATTGTTGCAGTCACTTCGTCATTGCTGTTACTCTGCCATTGCTGTTACTCTGCCGGTGCTATTACTCCATCGTTGTTTTTACTCCGCCAGTGTTGTTACTCCGTCGATTGTTGTTACTCCATTGGTTTTGTTACTTCGTAGTTTCTGTTACTCCATTGTTGTTGTTACTCCACCGGTGTTGTTACTCCGCCGTTGCTGTTACTCCGCCGATGCTGTTACTTTGTCGTTCTTGTTACTCCATCAGTGCTGTTACTCTGTAGTTGCTGTTACTCCACCACTGTTGTTACTTTGCCATGTTATTACTCCACTGGTGTTGTTACTTCGTCGGTGCTGTTACTCCTCCAGTTACTTTTGCTATTATTCCACCGCCAGGTATACCTTCATTGACTCTTACGTATTTAATTAAAATATTTCAAAGAAGAGACTAGTACATGCAGTGGATGACCGCATTTAAGTTGGGGGGTCCCGTCATAAAGAAACAATGGCGTACCTAAAATCGTAATCATATCACATCATTACCAAATCTAATGAGAACGGAAACCAAAAATCGTGCGATTTTGTAATCACGATTCCTATGCATTGGATTTTGAAATTGTATGCCAAGAATTGTACCAGTCATTTCCCCAATACATTGTATTTAATCACCATAATCATTCAACTATACTGCCATACCCTGCCATTATTTATTGTGTTTTTTGAGGTGTACCAGCCATTATTATCATTCTTTTACCCCGCGACCACCATGCTAACAATATTGCCATTGTCAGTGGGGTTGCTGTTACTCTCCCCCTACCAACCGACTATATCCATCATGTTGATCTAGTTCCTACAGCGATGGGTGGGTTGGCTGTGTGCCATGAGCTGGAGGGCATGACAGTGGTTCGAAACAATAAGGAAGTATGGCAGGTTTTTGAAAATGCGAGGTGGAATGTCTATTTCAACAGACTGCAAGGGTTTAACAAGGCGATGGCGATTGTGATTGAATTTGCACTCAATTTAGAGGAAGGGAGCTCTCAGGTCTGGGGGATAGAAATCCCTGTTAT
Organism: Pinus taeda; assembly: GCA_000404065.3. NCBI lineage: Eukaryota > Viridiplantae > Streptophyta > Pinopsida > Pinales > Pinaceae > Pinus > Pinus taeda. The sequence goes on from APFE030620060.1 coordinate 71,143, forward strand.
AGAAGAAACCATTGCAGAGGTCAACGGGCTTCCCGAGCAGGGGCAGAAATGGTTGTCATGAAGAACCACCCTCTCGGACTTCCTCGAAGCATTCTTGCAAGTTGGAGAAAATGTTGTTCTTAAAGGCCGGGGGTATGACCGAAATTCATTACCACACCCATGGGGTGAGGAAACAGGTTTTATAATGATATACATAACCTTCGAGGGGAGGTATACCACCATGTTTAAATATCATTTCAAAATATTGGCTCACCTCTGGTTCCCATAGGCGGAAGCCTTCTCATTGAATATTCCTTTCTTCCTGTTAAAGAGTCTCTAGCTGATGGCGCACTTTGCTTGACGTTCGCGACAAGTGGCGGTAGTTAGTACCAACCATGGTCTGGTCTGACTATTAGTCATGCATGCAATCAATTAACTTCAAATCCTATGGGAAACATTATGGGATTCTACAGAGGAAGAGATAGCAGCTATTAGAGCCACTAGAGAAGAAGAGTTGGAAGTGATGGAGGAAGGAACCGGAGCAGAGGATGAATACATAGATAAAGAGGAACCAGAGGAAATGGAGATGGAACCCGAGGGGCTGGAACAGAACCAGGAGCGTGAACCAGAGACGATAGTTGAGGCTGCTCCACAAGAACCAACCTCGACCGCATAACTAATGGAAGAAGAAGTGCTGCATCAAGGGGCCAATATAGAAAGGGCCACTAGCACCATGACCGAGGCTATCTCTCAAGAACCAACCTCAAGCATGGAACCAGTGGAGAAAATCAACAGCACTGTAATAAGTGAAGAGGGACCACATCAGGTTGAGGTGGAGGAATTCGTTAATATTGTGGCCAAGGCTATCCCACAAGAACTACCTTGATCGTAGAACCAATGGAAGAAGATGAACTAGCACGAGAGGGGCCCAAAGCTGAAAGAACAGTGGGGCCAACAGAAGAAGAGGCTATGGGTATAATGCATGGAATTGATGTGCTGATGCAAGAATTCATTTGTATCAATGTTGTGCTGAAGAAATAGTGCCAGCATTGTCTGTTCAAGAACTGCTGGATACGGAAGGTGGTGTTACACAAGAACCACCATCAACTTGTTTGACCCTTAAGACTATAGAGGAATTAGATGTTGGGACTGAAGTTGTTCCACAAGAACCAGCGTCAAACTTAGAATAGGGGATTGCCCAAGCAGGGGTTTTAACCCAGAGCAGAGACACTGCAGACAGAGGGAATGAGCCTGAGGCCACAACTAGGGCCGAGATAGATCAAGTAGGGAAATTCTTTCACTTTTGTCAAGCCAGGCAATAACTCCAATAGGCAGTAAAATTGATTCAATTCATTCCATTAGGTATGTTATTGTTATATACAAAAGGGTGTGATTGCTCAGTTCATCTCCTGATGACTGTTCACATTCCTAATTTAATTATTTACATAAATTCACCTAATCGTGAGGATTAGGTGTCAACATTCCCCCCATTAATTTGAAGGGATGTTGGTGAGTCCAAGCATCATTCTGAATCTTTCAAGCTTTTCTCTTCCAAGCGCTTTGGTGAAGATGTCTGCAATTTGCTCATTTGTGGAACAATGACGGAGATGCATTGTTTTGGCCTCAACATGTTGTCGGATGAGATGATATTTAGTATTCATGTGCTTTGTTCGATCATGGAACTCTGGGTTCTTGGCCAACTTTATTGTAGAGGTGTTGTCAATCATGAGTGGAGTTGATTGTACTTGTTTTACCTGCAAATCTTCAAGAATTTTCCTGAGCCACACAATTTCTTTTGTTGCTTCAACTGCTGCCACGTATTCTGTTTCTATTGTGGAATCTACTGGAACTGATTGTTTGCATGATCTCCAGGAGAGAGATCCTGATCCAAGACTCATAGCATATCTTGAAGTTGATACCCCAGTTTCTTTGTCTCCATCGAAGTCTGAATCAGAGTATCCAATCAAACTGAAGTCGTCCACCTGTGTATACTTGATTCCAAAATCTTGAGTTCCCTTAAAGTACCTTAGAACTCTTTTTGTAGCAGACCAATGTCCCTCACAAGGCTTTGGCATAAACTTGGAGAGGATTCCAACAGCAAATGAAATGTCTGGTCTGGTAGTAGTTAGGTAGTTGAGACTTCCTACAAACTGTCTATACTTTGTTGCATCCTCAAATTCTTTTCCTTCAATAGATGTGAGCTTTAAGTTTTGTTCCATTGGAGTAGTAAGAGGATTACATTCTTTCATTCCAAACCTGTTCAATGGATCTCCAATGTACTTCTTTTGAGAAAGAAATATGGACTTCGGATGTTGGGTTACTTCAATGCCAAGATAGTAATGAACATAGCCCAAATCAGTCATTCCAAAACTTTTCCCCAATTCCTTCTTGATGCAATGTAGCTTTCATTGTTCCCTGTCATTAAAAGATCATCTACATATACCACAAGATATACAACTGTTTTGCCAACTTTCTTGACAAATAAAGTTGCATCATCAAGATCAAAATGACTGAAGTTGAGTTTCAGAAGATGCTCAGTTAGCTTTTCATACCAGGCTCGTGGTGCTTGTTTGAGGCCATACAAGGACTTCACAAGTTTGCATACTTTATGTTCATGTCCTTTCACAACAAATCCTTCAGGCTGGGACATAAAAACATTCTCTTTTAGATCTCCATTCAGGAAAGCAATTTTTACATCCATTTGATGGACTTTGCAACCGTTCTGAGCTGCTAGTGCAAAGAGTGTCCGGATGGTGGCCCATTTTGCTGTGGGGGAAAAAGTTTCCTCATAATCGACCCCTCCCTTCTGTGCAAAACCTTTTGCCACAAGCCTAGCTTTGTGCTTGTCAAGTAAGCCATTAGCTTTGTACTTGTTCTTGTAGACCCACTTGCAGCCAATTGGTTTGGTTCCAAATGGAGGATCAACCAGCTTCCAAGTGCCGTTTTTTATGAGGGCATCATACTCCTTTTGCATTGCTTTTTTCCATTCATTATGAGAAGCATCTTCTTTAAAGGAAGTTGGTTCAAAATCTGTAGACAAGTTCAATTCACAATAAGAAGAAACATCCATATCAACAGGTGAATTAGAGTCATCTACATCACCTCCATTTTGTCGGTTTGAATTTCTGGTTCCTGTTTTTCCAATTTCATCAGAATGAACACTTTCAAGTGTCTTTGTCAGCCACTTTGGGGGACCTTTCTGAGATGGTCCAAGATGCTCTGTTGATTGAGTTGGGACTGAATCAAGATTGAGTCTCCCAATTCTATCAATTACATCACTTAAAGCATCATCCGTTGTTGGAGTTTCATTCGGGGGAGAGTGTTCTTCAGAAGAAGTTTCCACATGTTGATCTAGAATAGGAATCCCCCCTTCAAGATGTGGAATCTGATTATCAAATTATTGAAATGATTTTGTTTTTGCGAATCTATCCAAGCGATCAAGTTACCGCTCAACAACATTGTCAAATTTAGATGATTCAAGAAAAATTACATCTCTAGATACAACAAACTTTTTATTTACTTCATCATAGAGGCGGTATGCTTTGGAGGTTCTTGAATACCCCAAGAAGATACACTTACGACTTCTAGCACCAAGTTTGTTTCTATGTACCTTAGGTATCAAAGCATAACAGGTGGAACCAAAGACCCTGAGATGTTTTACCAAAGGAACATGTCCATACCACAATTCATAAGGAGTCTTGTTTCTTATAGCATTAGATGGACATCTATTCTTTATATATGCAGCACATAGAACAGCATCAGCCCAAAACATTATCTTTACATTTTTGAAAGGATCGTACCATATTCAAGATTGTTCTATTCATTCTTTCAGCTACACCATTCTGTTGGGGATTATAAGGCACAGTTGTTTGATGTTTAACCCCATGTTGGCGAAGATAGTGTTCAAATTCATTTGATGTATATTCTTTTCCATTATCAGTGCGAATAGACCCAATATGAGATTGTGCATCATTTTCAATCCATTTATGAAAATTCTTGAATGTTAGGAAAGCATCAGATTTGTTCTTCAATAAATAAACCAACACATTCTGGTGTAGTCATCAATAAATGTCATGATATATTTA
>APFE030620060.1:77719-93878 GCA_000404065.3 Pinus taeda
AGAATGTCTGCCCCCCCTGCCTCTGAAATATCTTCCTCTTCCTCTTCGACCACCTCTTCCTCTTATAGAATCTTGAGTAGGATGCTTTTCTTTATGAGCAAGGCACACAACCTCTTCAGAAGATTCAGGGGTTGTCTTCTTTACAAAAGATTTCTCTCTTTCAGCGAATTTTTTCACAAGAGAATCAAAGGTTATATCTTTGAGATTTCCATTTGCTTGCAATGACTCAAGATAATTGGAGTAAGTAGGATAAAGTGCCTTGAGAAAAGCAATAAGAGGAATATCCAATTCAACCTTAGTGGATTTGATATCATGCGTTATAGACTTTACTTCAGATGCAAGAGCAAGAGGATCATTATTTTGCAGTTCAAGAGTGAAGAGTTTAATCATGAGTTGAACGAATTCAAGTGCAGAATGTGAATCATAGAGTTCTTTCAGCTTTTGTAAAGCTTCAAAGGCAATTGAATATGACGAAATATGGTGACTCACCTCTTCATTTATAGATGCTACAATTAATGCATAAGCTTTACTATTCTGGTTTTCCCAAATGACGAGCTCTTTGTCTGAGGTAGGCTGTACTGGGTCATTGTCTCCTTCTCCGACACACACTCCTTTCCACAACTCATTGAAGATGAGGGTGTGTTTTATCATCCTGGACCATTCAGGATAGTTCTCCTTGCTAGTGAGAACTATTCCCACCATGGATATGATTGAATGCATTCTGTAAAAAAAATACTTCTGCTGATAGAAAACAATATATATGTTATACCTTCCACTTCTCAAATATATATGCTATACCTTCCATATACCCATATATTTTTTTTTTTTTTTTTTTTTTTTTTTTTTTTTTTTTTTTTATACCATATAACATATCGCCATAAAAAATTTAATGAATTTCATGTCACTTCACTTTTATTCCCATCAAAATAATATATTATCACTCCATATAATATATTATAATTCTTATTACACATTAATAACGGCCTTCACACATGAACATATGTTTTCATGTAAAAAATGTATCGCACCAAACTGAACTATAATTTAAAAACTACGCTGGTAACCAAACCAAATCAATCACCAGAGAGTATGTCGATTACGCCATGATCCAAGCACGATTTCCCAACTCACTTACCTTTCAAAGGATTCGCTTGATATGAACTCAAAACTTAATCACGACTCCATTTGAGCTCGCTCTGCAATCTTTAAATCAATTTTCTCTAGACCTCGGACCTCGCTTAATCATTACTCCATAATTAAGAGGAAAAGCTCAAAGCCGAAGCTTGTTCCATCCACTGAACTCCATTCTTCAGTGGAAACCTAAAACAAACTCAACAATCTTAATCATTCCTTTATCATCTGATGAAATTTCGAGCTCGAGACGTAGCGTAAGCTGTCGCCACTACTAAACGCAATACCAATTGCTATCAAACACAATACCAATGCATAGAAAAACATTTGTCTGCCTTCCGCTCTGGATAGAGGCGTTCTTCTGGTCCACAAAACGCAGAGAATTATTTGACTCATGAAAGGAGAGACTTTACAGGATTCTCGGATCAGAGCAACGTAACATTACTATACCAAAAACACAGTTGGATCAGTCCTGCGCACCAAGAGGGAGTAACATTCAAAACATTCGAGAGATATTTCAGAGGACAGAGGTGTTGAGGCAATCGAGAGATAAAACAATTTTAACGAATAGCGGAAGTAGGACAACGTTCAGGGGAACATTTTATTGTTTTATGATAACGCTCAGTCAAGATAGTGCTCAGGTCAGGACAACGCTCAGGTCAGGACAACGTTTAGGTGAACGTTTTATGACAACGCTCAGACAGGACAGTGCTTAGGTCAAGACAATGCTCAGGTCAGGAAATAAGTGAAGGGAGTTGCAACTATTTTGAGAACTTGGCTCTGATACCATGTCAGGCCAGGCAGTAACTCCAATAGGCAGTAAAACTAATTCAATTCATTCAATTAGGTATGTTATTGTTATATACAAAAGGGTGTGACTGCTCAGTTCATATCCTGATGACTGTTCACATTCCTAATTTAATTATTTACATAAATTCACCCAATCGTGAGGATTAGGTATCAACAAATTTTCATCTTACTTTTCCATTCCAAAAGGGGCAAGGGTGTCTTGCTCTGCCCGACACATGGAAGAGGATGTGGCCATTTCACCGATTTTGAAGTATGATGGGTCGAATAAGGAACCAGCTGCCACAGGTTTGTTGGCCGCAGATCTCCACATAGACCTTTCCCAGGAACCCAAAATAGAGGAAGAGGCAGATGTTTTTGAAATGAGGGAACCTGGAAGGGAAATTTTGGATGAACCACTGATGGACATCCATCGAGTGAGCCCACCACCTATCGAGATAGCTTCATATCAGAATGAGGCAGGAGACAGTAATGAAGTGGCTACTCCCTAGGAAGAGAGACCAAGCAAAGAAGCCCTGTTGGGTTAACCCTATGGATACTCCCTCGAGTAATCGACCACCTGTCGAACTGGCTGTAGTACCAGATGAGGTGGTGGTCAAACAAGAATGGGTAGAATTGTGTGAACAACAAAGACTACCTATGAAGTAGAAATATTAGCTGCAATTCAAAGAAACAATGTAGCTCAAAATAGAGGTTAAGAGGTTGAGAAAACAGATGCACCGGTTGAAGAAATAGGTGAAAAAATATAAGTGGTGGGCTAAGAAGCCCAAAACGACGATGGCCGAAGCATGGAAATAGGTAGATGGAGTGGAAACAACCTCTGTTGCCACTCAGATAGACCCGATAAAATATTTGTTTGAAGGCTGCGAGTTTTCTTTGACAGCTTAGGTACAAACCTGGAAATCTACCGTGACACGATATCAGAATGAAGCAAAGAAAGCCCAAGAATGAGCATCCATGGTTATCTTTGAATATGTGGAGGGCATTGATATAATGTGATTGAGGCATGCAAAGCAACAACTCAAGGTGGAGTGGCTGGAAAGGCAAGTGGCAGAGTTGAAAACCGATAAAGAGCAGATGCTCCATTTAGCACAGGAAGTGATGGCATGTCATCCTCCCGCTTCCAGTTACCTTTTATTTTTGCATGAAAACTTTTTTTTCTTCGGTTTGGAAAGCATTTAGAAATAAATTAGTCTTGAGATTGAGGATGGTGTACAGTTCCTCTGGATAATGAGAGCCCATGATGTGCCAACTCAGCATTTGATGTGTGAGCTTTACATGCATGGGTATCTCTTGTGTGTTGAGAGAGAATTTAATCCGGTTCCATATGTGGGGAACATTCATTTAAGGGCCCTCACCTCTTACACTTTTAATCAGATAAGCTGGCGCGTTCGAGTCAAATCAAGCCATGAAGCCTTTTATGGTAAAAGGAGAACCTGAGAGATCAGCGACTATGTACAATAAGCACACTACATTTTTAGAAATTATGGGAAATAAGGAATAGATGCTAAGGACACAAAAGTGGTGTATCGATCTCTGTGTCAAACAATTGGTCACGTTTCAAGAAGAGGCCCTAGATAGTTGTCAGAAAAGGTGGATGATGTCACCCACATCTGTTTGAAACAGAGAATCGTTTGGAGCACCAAATTTTGTACGAGCACTCAACAGGGTGCCAAGATATGTGGCATGCATCCAAACATGTGGTGTCTGGTGGATGGGAATTCGATTTTAGTACCTTGTCCTTTGGTTGCCAGCAGAGCACTACACCCCAACATATAATGTACCAAATGATTGGTGGAAGGAAGTTCTTCTCTCAGAGGGGTTTAAGGTTCTAGGAACAAAAATCTCCGAGGAATACGATCTCCCCCGGCTACATGCGATCTCCCCCGGCTACATGAAGCACATAACCTATCCAACCCAAACCTGTGGAGATGGCGATATGCACGAGGGCGTGCAGAAGGCTAGTTGGGGGGAGATGTTGGGCACCAAACTGGCCTATCTTTCCCCTGCATTTCCACTCCTCTTTTCATCCATTTTGTATTCATTCGCATATATTTACTGTGTAAAACTATGAGGTAATTCCCCTTTATTGTCTCTTGGGATATTTAATTAATGAAGAAGAGTCATGAGGGTTTTACTTATGCAAACCACTAAAACATGTTATGACGGCAGATTATGGAGCGCATGTGTTGACTGCACGACATATTGTAGTAGTTCTACGATTTATAGCAGCTGATCAACCACGATGAAACAACATAACTGATTTGCGAATGTTCTCAATCCATATTTGGATCATTCCTATTCTTGCTCTCTCGACGCTAGTGCTGTGATGGAACTGATGTATATTTTTGGGCATATAGTTTCCAGGTTTTGGGGAGAGATGTTATTCCCCTTTGTACTATATAAAAGACGGGTCATTCCTGTATCAGGAGTTAGTCAGACCCTCCATTGTATTGTAACAATATTGTTCAGATTAATAAAATACAACCTTTTTGTTGATCTATCGTTCGTTGTGAGTAATGCATCCCTGATCAAACAGTTGGGCCCGCTCTTCTGATCAGGTGCTATGTGTTTCCTTGTTATGTGTGTATTGTGTATTGCTGTGTTTATTTCTTGATTGCTGTTGCAGATTCTTTAGATCACTATGAATACCTTTTGAAGTTTTGCAGTTGAATTTCTATTTCTGTTTCAACAATGCTTTGATTTGGTAATCACAAACCCTTGGTCGATAATAGATTGTAACCTTTTGTTGTGGCCACCAACAACCCCCCCCTCTTTTTTTGATATTAGCAATAACACCAAGAAAATGGGGACCCTTAATAGAAAATCTAAATAAACATTTTATGAAAATTTTTGTATTTAACTCCTTAAAACTTTATTGCATCAAAAGAATGAAACATTTTCTTATGAGCATAACAAACTATGAAGAAGCAACGCAAAATTCATCGCATCACATTCATTATGAAGTGCTCTTAAATGAAAAGACTTAATAAATCTCCGACGGCCGATATGCGACGTCGCATATCGCAACATCGCGTAAGTAGCACTAAATTACTAAATGCTGCAATGCTGCGATCTGCGATAAATGCGATTTGCGAAAATTCGCGATCATGATTTTCTGCGATGAGACATCTTGACGATGCGATCCACGATGCTGTGATGCGAGTCGCAGAAATCGCCCATCGCGAATTTTCCTCGGCGCAGTATTCAATGGAAATCTGTCCGTTAACCAAAATTGGGCGCGCGCCTTAAAATAAATTAATGATTGTACGCCAAAGTATTCAGGAAGGATAGTCTCGTGTTTTTCGAAGAGTCAGTTCGCTATGGATGTCATGATTATGCATTCATAAGAGACTAAAGCTTTCATGTCAATCTTTATTATCATTACTCTTTTCCTTTGCGTAAATTGTAAGACGGGGAATAACATGAAGCAATGTGCAGGAAACATCTAAGGAAAAGGGGAAAGCGTCAATGCTCAGAGAACAGAGAAGAAATCCCTTCAGAAACGGATGCCGCATGTGACAGGACCATAGATTCCAGAGTATCACTCAATAGATGCTGATGTCAATAGGCCACCTAAAGCTCAGAGTCAAAGGCGCACAAAAGCAGCATGTTTACAAAAAACCCTCAAGCTTACGCACCAGAAAAGCCCGGAATAAAGAATGGAGGCAGTTTTCAATGCAGAAAATTATTCAGAGAGTAAAGTCCCTAACTTTTTCAGTCATTCGCAAGGCTGGAAACCGAAATAGCAAAAGCAGAATCAGTTTGAGAGAAATTTGGTTCATTACCAAGTATACACACAGTGAATACACCTAGCCAGAGGAAGATTCTCGAAAATATCTTCTAGTTTACCAGAAAGTGGTGCCAGCGCTTGTTATTTATATTTTCATAGCTCAAACGAAAGTGGAAGGCGACCAGCCGACTCTTCCCAGGCGAATGTTGCGTGCTTACAGTACTAAGGAGAAAATATAGAAATGGTTCAGAATTAGATTCAATTTTTAGAAATAGTTTTGCTTTATCAGAAGGGCAGTCATTTAAAACCGTATCCTAAATTTATGTAATTAAGTTAATTAGCTAGCAGTATTTAAACCCTTCTCAGGCATTTAGAGAAGGGTCCAGAAATTTGTCAAAAACTTGTCCTTGGAACATGCACTTCTGCACCCTCAGAGGAGGTTTTGATGAATGGATGGATCGAGATTTATTAATGTTTTCATTTGATGTCTGCTACTGATGTTGCACTTTTGTACTCTTAGTAGATGTTAGAACAAGTAGAGATAAATCGTTTTTGCTTGAAGTTTATGAGTAGGATTAGTCATAAATGTTACTTTTATCTCTTGGCCATTTCTGCTTATATTCTTGAAGTGATTTACAGTTTTCAGTCGTTTATATGTTATTGCATGAATGTATGAGTTACCATTTGGCACTTCTGTACGGTGGAGGATATATGAATAACTTATTATGCGATATGCTATTCACAACTGTTTTGCCTAACTTCTTATGCAAAGTGGTTTATCTTAATTGATTTCTATTCTTATGATAGCTGAATGATCTTTATTACCAGTTATTGTTTGAAATCTCTTTAGATCGCATAATAGAAGATATACACCCCAGGTTAGAGTAGATTAGATGTGTTGTTTCTCATTAGATTACAATATCATAGAGTTAGTTTAAGAATCTAAATTAAATTAGCTTTAAGTACTCTTAGATCAGCTTCATTCAACTCTACACACACACACACCCTTAGATTGGGAAACTGGTCCCATTATCCCCAGTCGGACCCGCTATACCAAACGGACAAGGAGCTTCCAACCAAGGTTCGGACCAGGTGGGTATCCCCCTTGTTGTCGACCCGATTTTCGGGGCTTCAACACCTTTCCCCTGCATGTACCTTGCATGTTGCCTTGAAAATAATACACACCCGGATTGATACATTAATGAAGGAAAAGGTGTGAATAAATTATTCATACCTGGACACCAAAAATTAGTAGCCTTGTCTCAATGTTATTTATCATTTCTGGAAGTTTCATGAAGTTTTTTGTAGAAGCATGAGTCTTAGCCTTGAAAAAGTGGCTCAAAATTCAGGGTCGCTGGCACATAACTACTTGGAAAAGGCCATAGTTGCATGGATGCCTTGATGTGGGAGAAACTGGAGGGTATCAGTCGCATGGTAGGCTTGTCATGGGAGCGATTGGGGGTCTATTTCAGTCAAGAAGCAAGTTCTCTTAGGGGTCAGACATCTCGAGAGTTGGTTGGCTCCTGAAGGTTCTGTAGCTCTTAAGGGAGGTCTTTAAAGTGTTGGTATGTCATTTCCACTTCCTTAAGGTGATCTAGGAGGTTGAATCATATCATAGTACCTCCTCATCACATGTTTACACTAGTATGCCGATTAACTTGAGTAAATGTGAAAGGAGGGTGTTACAGAGTGGTATCAGAGCATGGTTCACCCCTTGGACTGGATGGGTGGAATGTGTTTGTCATCCATACATGTCAATTTCATATGTGTTCTTTATGCTTATGGTCTATGTGCTTATTGTGTATGCATGGTGGTGGTCATTGTTGTAGTCGTGTTACCATGTGGAAGATGATCATGATTGTTGTTGGATGTGGTCGTCATGAGCACTGTGGGTTATGAATTTGTTATGCATGTTAGTCTATACATGTCGTTATGCATGCATTTTAATGGTTATGGTATAGTCATGCATGGTAACTAGATAATGGTTGAAATGATGTCTATATGATGATATGACTATGTTTATACATGTATTCAACTAATCTGGTTGATATTGTAGACGATATATCATATCCTGAACCGTACAAAGGTATGTTGATTATGTTTATATTTTGTTTTTTCTCACATGGTATACTGGCAAAAGAATATCAAATACGACTAGTAATATGGTAGAATATAGTTCACGAGATTCTCCCTATATATCAAATGAGCAGCATGGTGATGGGCAGTCCTGACATAGCAGACACATTGAGAAGTTTGAAGGAAGAAATAAAAAGCTTCAAAGTAGATAATGACATAATAATTTAGGAACAAGAGAAATAAGCAGTGGTTAATGCAGTTATTCTTCAGAGTCTGTCAGACTTGCAAAGACAAGAACTGATTAGGATCGGTCATGGGCAGAAGGATAGGACTAACTGGGCATATGGAAATAGGTCTCATGGTGGGAACATGAAAGATAGGGATAACATGATCAGAGATGGGAGGTTCTTGGACACATCGGATAGGAGAGATGATGGATACATGTTCTATTCTAGTTTTGGTTCCGACAGGTACTATGGTCATCATCGTTATCATAATTACAAGAGGAATGACAGGGAATATTTTCCAGATGAGTTCAAGAAATCCAAGCCATCCACCTTTCATGAAGATTTGAAGAAACCCAAAAATGCAAAGGCATGGTTACTTGGGATGAAGAATTTCTTTAAACTACATGATTACACAGAGAATATGAAGGCCAAAATAACTATCTTTAGGCTCAAAGGGAAAACATACATCTAGTGGGAAGATGTGAAGTAGGTGAGAGACATTAGGACATAAGAGTTGAGTTGGCATGAATTCAAGAGACTTTTTAGGAATAAATATTTATCAAAGAGGTACTATTATAGTAAAGCCAAGGAATTCTATGAGCTAAAGATGGGATCGATGATGAATGAGGAGTATACAACCAAGTTCTTGGAGTTATTGAGGTATATACCGTACCTTAAATATGAGAAAGCCAAAGTTCAAATATTTTTTGGTGGATTACCATTAGCATTTGAAGATCAGATTGAGTATTATGAGCCTCGGTCACTTGAAGAAGTCATTGGGAAGTTGAAGCACTATTATGAGAAATCAAAGCATAAAGACAGAATATCACCAAGGTTGGAAGTGGAAAGACAAAATTAAAGGTAAATGGTAGTCGAAAAGAACAAGACCCCAGGATGCAAGTGAGAAAAAAATGTTGCACCTTAGAATAAGTTTAATGGACTTCAATCTGGAGGGAAACAAAATAAAGGTGATGGTAAGGGATAGTTGCAGCGTTGGATATGTGGCAAGGAGCATCTCAAAAGAGATTTCCCATAATATCAGGGCGGTAGGTCTCAAATTTACATTACATAGGAAGTGCAGACAATTGGGGATGTTGGGTAGAGTATTCCACGAATCTGTGCAACATTGGATAACATGTAGGCCGATCACCAATTATCTATTATCGAGATGGATGGTAAGCTTTGTGATCAAATTGTTTCTATTTTGATTGACCCTGGATCTAATTATAGTTATCTCAACCCTGACCTGGTGGATAACTGTGGTTTGAATAGAGAAGTGCATGCAGAATCTTGGTTAGTGCACTTGGCTACAGGTACAAAGAAAAGAGTTCATCAGTAAGAGCTTGTGCATTTGAGTTGTATTTTATGCCTACATCAGTGCATTTGAATGTGCTTCTATTTGGATCATGTAGTATGATTTTGGGTATAGACCGGTTGTATCTCCATAGGACCAAGGTGGATTTTTTTGAAAAGGCCAATGAATGGTTGGATGACAATGGTGAAAAAATAATATTGCATGGTAAGAATAAGGAAAAATAAGTTAGGATGGCTACAACTATGTAGGAAAAGTGTAGTCATAGGAAAGGGTGTGTGTTATTTGCAGTACATATTTCCAGTGATAAAGGTAAGGATGTTGAGGGTGAAAAGGTATTGAATAGATACCCAATTTTACAACAGTTTGAAGATGTGATTACCACAGATATTTTAGAGTTTCCGCTTCATAGAAAAGTGGATTTTTTGAATGAGTTGGTACCAGGGGTAGCACCAACATCAAAGGCACCATACATGATGAGCACACCAGAGTTAGTAGAGCTAAAGTTGTAGTTGAAGGAAATGTTTCACAAGGGTTACATTAGGCCAAGTGTGCGCCCCTGTATTTTTTGTGAAGAAGAAGGTTGGTACTCTAAGGTTGTGCATCAACTACAAGCAGTTGAACAAGGTAGCCATGAAGAACAAGAATTTGTTGCGGAGGATTGACAGCTTGTTTGATTAGTTGAAGGGAGAAACAATGTTCTCAAAGATTGATTTGAGATCAGGATATCATCAGGTACACATAAAAGAAGAGGAAATCTATAAGACTGCCTTCAGGACTAGGTATGGACATTATGAGTTCGTTGTGGTTGTTTTTGGTCTAAATAATGCTTCAACTACTTTTATGTGCTTGAATAATAGTGTGTTTCTTCCTTATCTAGACAAGTTTTCTATTGTGTTAATTGATGATATATTGATATATTCTAAGAACAAGGAAGATCTTGTCGAACAATTAGCAGTAGTTTTGATATTTCTAAGAGAACACCAGTTATATGCCAAGCTTAGAAAATGTAGTTTATTTCAGATAGAGGCACATTACTTGGGGCATGATGTTTCCAAGGAAGGAATACCAATGGATTCGAAAAAGACGAGAGTTATCATGGAATGGGAAACTCCTAGGAATGTGGATGAAGTAAGGTCATTCATAGGGTTAGTAGTTTACTATAGGAAGTTCTTCAGGAACTTCTTATGCATTTCATATCCTGGTACATCATTGCAAAGAAAAGGTAAGAAGTTTGAATGGAAAGAGGAATGCGCAACCAATTTTAAGCAGTTGAAGCAATTGTTGACAAATGCTCCGGTTCTCAATATTGCAGATCTAGATAAAGAGTTTGTGATGTGTACATATGCCTACAAGAGAGGATTTGTTGGATTATTGATGTAGGAAATATAGGTAGTATGTTGTGAATTAAAGAAATTGAATGAGCATGAGAAGATCTATGTGACTCAGTATCTTGAGCTGGAATCTATTATTCATGCTTTGAAGATGTGGAGGCACTATCTTCTAGGCAGGAGATTTGTACTAATGAGTGATCAAAATGGATTGAGATACTTGTTTGACCAACTGAATCTGAATTCCAGGAAAGCTATATGGGTAGCCATGATAAGTGGGTTTAATTTCAAGATTAGCTACATTAAGGTAAAAGACAATAGGGTTGCAAATGATCTTAGCAAAAGCATGTAGGTGAATAATATAGAATTTATGAGTTCTCATGGGACATATCTACAGGATCGGATCTTACAGGAAGGAAAATAGGATGATAAGTACATGGATATTAGGCACATGTTACAATAGGGTACAAGTGAATAGGATGTGGACTACTGTCTTGTAATAGATGGTTTAATCAGATTTAGGGACATGATCTATGTGTCAGACAATAGTGATCTCAAGAAGCTTATTTTGAGGATAATTTCATGCCAAACCATATTCACGTCACCCAAGATATCAAAATAAATTGAAAATGGTGAATAAGTTCTATTATTAGCTGAACCTGAAGAAGGAAGTGGTAGAGTTTGTAGCAAGATGCTTGGATTATAAATAGGTAAAAGTAGAGTGTAAGAATCCAGGTGGATTACTACAACCAATCCTGATTCCAGATTGGAAATGGGAGGTCATTTCCATGGATTTCATTATAGGTTTTTTGAGGACATCTAGAAAACATGATCCCATCATGGTTGTGGTTGACAGGTTGACAAAGGTAGCAGACTTCATTATGGGGAAATATACTTATTCAACTAGTGATGTAGCACATGCCTTTATTAACGAGACAAAGAGGCTACATGGTGTTCTAAAGAAGATTGTTTTGGACAAAGATGTTAAGTTCATTTCCATATTATGGAAATATTTGTTTGCCAGTTTGGGTACAAAGTTAGCCTTCATCACAACTTATCATCCATAGACAAATGGATAGATGGAGAGGGTCAACATGATTCTGAAGGACATGTTGAGAATGTACGTCATGCATCAACAATGAAAGTGGGAAGAATATATTCCACTGGTATATTTTTCTTACAATAATGGGTATCAAGAGTCATTAAGAATGTGTTTGTTTGAGGCACTTTATGGGAAGAGTTGTAATACTTCCATCAGCTAGAGTGATCTAGTGAACAGGGTGTTGATAGGAACATACATGTTGGTAGAGATGTAACAAGAAATACAGGTTATCAATAAGAAGCTAAACATAACATAGGACAAGAAAAAAATTTATGCAGAAATCACAGGTTGTTTAAGGAGTTTCAGGTTGGGGAACATGTGTACTTGCACATCAAGCCCAAGAAGATCTCCTTGAGGATGAGGTCATGTGTGAAGTTAGCACCTTAGTATTGTGGGCCTTTCGAGATCCTTGAGAGGACTGGACCAGTGGCCTATAGACTTGCACTACCTCTGACAATGAAATTCCATGATGTTTTCCATGTTTCATTTCTTAAAAGATATGTAGAGGATGTTAATCATGTTATTGATTGGTTTGTATTGCAAGTGGAGCCAGAAGGAGAATTCTAGTTGGAACCTCTATGTATTTTGCAGAGAAAGATGCTCATGCCCTAGAACCAAGAAATCAAGAAGGTTAATGTGCAGCTGAAGCACTTTGGGCTTGATGAAGCTACATGGGAGATGGTTTATCATATGGGGCTTATGTATCCTTCTCGATTCGCTGGTTGAGGAAATGTCTTTTGGTATATGTTTTGGCATGGTGTTTTGGTATATGTATATATGTATATGGATGTAAATACCACCATGAGTTGTGTTATAAAGCTCTAATAAGCGGTATGGGTGTCATGTTGTTATGTTTTCCATGTTGGTTTTTTTCAGTAGGTTGTTCATTGGGTAGTATGCTTTTATAAAGCTCCATGTGTAGTATGTTTTTATTTTTATCGGCCTTTCTAGTTATAGGTGTCATTGAACTCTGAGGATAGTGTTCCCCTAAGGGGGGTTTGTATAAGCCTCATGTTAAAAATCCATGTAATAAAGTCAATAAATGCAAAATAATACCAAGGTCATGGGACACTTATTCCAAGCTAAATTTTGGACATAACATCTTAGTGTGGGTGTTCATTTGGTTTATTATGGCTAAGGTAATTGGAAAAGGAAATGAAAAAGGATTTGGGAAGGAAAGTGGCATTAATTGGCATTTTATTTATGAAAATAATGGAAAATAGGAGAAAATGAAGGTGAAAGGTCACAGGTTGCATGTGAGGAGAAAATAAAGGAAAACTAATGGAAATTAAAGAAAATAGAGGCACCATTGATAAAAAGGATTTTGAGGATTAGTTAAAAACCTTTTGCAAGTTCAATTTTGGATATCTCTCTCTATTCTCTCTACTCTCTCATACTCTTTTACACTTAGAGTATTGTAGGAGTACTCTAGCATTGGAGGAAGGAAGGCAAAGGAAGGACAAGAAAGCAAAAGGGACACAAAGACCAAGCAAGGAAGAGAGGGATTAGGCAGCTACAGTGGGATTACTTTTAGGTATCAAGTTCATGGTATATACATGTGTGTATTTGGTTCTCTTGCTATCATTGGAATAGTTTTTTCTAGGTGTGATAGTGGTTTTAAGCCTTCCCTTTCCATTTTTTGATAGCCATGGTGTGATGGGGTTATTTTACTTGATTGAGTTGAATTGCCGAATGGTTTCAAAAGTTAGTGGGGTGCTCTCAGGAAATAAATCACAAGGCTTAAGAATCCCTTGATCGATAATGGCGGGATACACGATAACTCCTGGTTGTGAATACCCTTGTTGGGCCTAGGAATCCCTTGACTAGTGATGGTTGGATACATGGTAAAACGTAGACGAACATATTTATCATGCTTTAGGTGGAGAGATTTGGAGGCATCCATGCTTTTTTATGGCCTAATGATCCCTCGACCGATATATGATGAGATTGCGTTAAAGCCTATAATGTATGTTGATTGTTTGGGCCTAGGAATACCTTGGCGGGATACATGGTAAAGCCTGAGGAAGCCTTTATTAGTTTTGTTGTGGGTCCCGCATTCATGCTTGGAATATGGCACATGGGTGATTGGATGAAAGAAAGATTTGGTTCAGCCAAATCTATGGTCGAGTGGTACATGGAAGTCCCTAGATCTGTTGGCTTTTGAATATGTTAATAAGACCTATTTCCTCTTGTGTTTTATGTGTAAATGTAATTTCTATTATGTGGTTTTAATGGTTGTGCTATCATTGATATTTCTCTGGTTATGTGATGGTTATAATCATGGTTTATGACATACTTTGGTTATTGCTCTCATCATTTTTTGATTAGTGAATGAATTTCTTAATGAATGTATGGATTAATAAATGGTAACGCGACTATTGTGAGAGGGCATAAAAAATTCTTGACGAATCCCAGATAAGTATGAGGTCCTTATGTTCATATCTATTGTTATGACCTGTAGATTACATGTTCATGACGTGTTTAATAAAATGGCTGTCATGGATGGTAGGGGTCAGGTCAAGTCCTTGTTCATGTTTTTATATTATTAGCCTTTTCTTAATGTTATTTATCATTTTTTGAAGCTTCATGAAGTTATGGGCATAGGCTTGAGTCCTAGTCTTGAAAAAGTGGCTCAAAATTTAGGGTTTTTGGCACAAAACTGCCTGGAAAAGGCCATATTCACATGGATTCCTTCCTATGGGAGTAGATGGAGGGTCCCAATCACATGGTAGGATTTTCATGGGAGTGAATGGCGTCTAGTTCAGTCAAGAAGCAATTTCTCTCAAGAGTTGGACACTAGAGGGGTTGGTTGTCCCCTGAAGGTTCTATAGCTCCTGAGGGAGATCTTAAAGTGTTGGTGTGTCAATTCCACTTCCTTAAGGTGATCTAGGAGGTTGAATCATATCATAGTAACTATTCATCACATGTTTATCCCAGTAGGTCGGTTAACTTGAGTAAATGTGGGAGGAGGTTGTTACACATGTCTCTAGTTATTCTCATACCAAGGATTTGTTTTGAAACGCACGAATCCTTCATTCCAAATGAATTTTCCAATTGTCTTTTGAACCCATTTATTTCTTGCATGTTACACCCTGAAATAAGAATTTCATCTACATACAATAGCAATATAATATAGCTTCCATTATTTTTCATTTTAAGATAAACACAATTGCCATAGTGACATCTAGTATAACCTTGTTCAGAGATAAACCTGTCAAATTTTAGATACCACTGCCTTGGAGCTCGCTTTAAGCCATACAAGCTCTTGCTCAAATTTCACACTTATTTATCCTTCCCTTTGACCTTATACCCTTGTGGCTGCTGCATATAAATTTCTTCCTCCAACTCCCCATGGAGAAATGTTCTCTTTAGATATAAATGCTCAAGATGCAAATCTTCTACTACAACTAAACTTAAAGTAGGTTTGATTGAATTCATTTTAACAACAGGAGAAGAAATTTCATCAAAATATATACCTTTATTTTGTGCAAACCCCTTCACCACAAGTCTAGCCTTATACCTCTATTTTCCTCCATCTTCTTCCTTCAACCTCTGAACCCATTTATTTTACAATGTTGTTTTACCCACAGGAAACTCGAACAAGTCCCAAGTCTTGTTATGCATCAAGGCATCTATCTCTTCTTCCATAGCTTTCTCCCACTTACTCTTGGTTTCTACTTGCATTTATTTTTCATATCTTTCCATTTCACCAGAGTCAGTCATCAATAGATAATATAATGATTGAGAGTATCGTTTAGGGGATCTACTAATCCTGGTAGATCTTCTAACACCACTTTTAGATGTTTTAGGTGCCTGTTGTATTGTGGTTGCTTTTGTTGTTGTGTCTACTGATGATTATGATTTTTAGGGACCTTTACTTTTTTTGTGCTCTCATCAAGCACTATGTATCTTTTTTTTTCCTTTTCTGTCTCTTTCCCTGCATCTGATCCTTATACAATGCCGTTTCATTGAATATGAAATCTTTGCTCCTATTGATGTTGTGATTTCAACAATCATATAAGAGATATGTTGGAAATAATACTGAGAGGGGGGGGGGGTTGTGAATCAGTATTATTAAATCTTTTCAATAAATACTTGTAGATTTGACTACTGAAACTTGTATATACCTTCCAGATTTTAATGTAATTTATTCTTTAGATGTTAACCATTAATTTGTATGTCAAAACCATATAATAATAAATAGGAACAAGAAAAATAGACAGTCACACCAAAGAACGCCAGATATAAGGTGGAAATCCAATGTGGGTGAAAACCACCTGCTACAATATGTCTCTATCTTCGTTCAATTAGAAAATTCTTTTTACAATGATTTTGTACTGGTGCAGTCCTTTGCCAGTATGCAGGCTACAACCTGCAGAGAGCTACAACCCTCTCTCATTTTCCAGCTTCTCCTGGAAGGGAGCTACAACCCCCTTAGCT
>APFE030620067.1:37489-102819 GCA_000404065.3 Pinus taeda
AGTTTGACCGGAGAGAGCCTTCTCCTGCCTCGTAGGGCTAGCTACGAGGCTGAATGGTTTGATGTAGCCTTGAGGTTTACCTTTCTCAGCCTGAGGTGAAATTTCAAGCGCTAACATACCCAACAATCCTCCCCTCGAACAAAGGACCATCAAGCCTCCCCTCAAACAATTATCCATCCGTCCACTCTCTACCAACTAGGATTCTCCGCTCCAATGCGTTGGAAGCACACGCCTTACATTGAGCACCACCTGCCTTGAGAGCTTGCTCTATCCCATGTCAACTCCTCTTCACCGTGTTTGGACGAGGACACGTCCATGAAGAATCTGGAGCACACCGCCTATCTAAGTGAGCTCATCCATGGATCCCATCGTGATATTACCGGGGCCCACCACCTTCGTTCGACATTTCAAGGATTCATCTACTTGGCTAACTTCAAACCTGGCTCTGATACCACTTGTAAGGACTCTGGACACCACATATCTCCACAATGGTATGATATTGTCCACTTTGGGCCTAAGCCCTCATGGATTTGTTTTTGGGCTTTACCCCCAAAAGGCCTCATACCAATGGAGATATTTGTCCATCCTTATATACCCATGATCCTCCCCACTTCTAGTCAATGCGGGACTTTGGTCGTATACCCAACAAATTGTTTGTACAATATGTAAGTATTTTATATATCATTTCCTTTTGTTACTAAAAGTACTATGATTTTGAAAAACACATTGGAAGTTTCTTTTTATCTTTGAATTATTAAACTTATTTAAGGAACAATATAGAAAGAAAAACTTTAAACTGGAATCTAAGTATTGAATCTATTTTAAAGCTTTGAAATAAGTAATCATTTAGTTGTGAAATCTTTTGGTTTGAAACTCTTTTAAAATCTATTTGTGGTGAATTGGTTTTGAAAAGTTATCTTTATAAAAGCATAAATTACTATGAAGTCTTTAGCATCTTTTACTTAAAAAGGTCACCCAAGACTCGTGAAGATTAAATGAAAACTCCCCATCCATTTATTTTAAAAAAAATTCAGAGTGTAATTCAAAAATATAAAAAACTTAAAAGTGAAGAGGTATCATCACGAGGCTGCTTACCATGATCATAGGAAACTAATAAAATTGACATTATCACTATTGGCAACCAAACCAAGATAGTGGCTCTTAGTCACCAAACTTTGAGACGAGATCTCATCACGAGTAGGCTTGTTCAATTTTATTACAAATTGTGAATTACATTATCATTTTACAACTACCAAACCAGGATAATTCATTGCCTCTAAAGAATGTTATTATAATATGGATGGGATACTGGTTCATTTTGGTTAAATGGTAACCCTGTCGAGGCTATGAACGCCTGCTGGCATCAGTGGCTCTACCAATGACTAATAAGTTTATTCAATACACTAAGCTTCTAATAGTTTTTACTTTATCTTTTCAACCTATTAGCGTTTGATTTACACAAAGAATATTTTCATCTATCACAAACCTTGATAAACTTTACAATAAAACAAATTATTTCATTTCAAAGTTATCTATATCGATCTAGATTTCAATCATTTTAAAACTTTCTAAATGAATTTCTTGATAAAGATTGACATCTTATAGAGATTAACTGTTTTGTCCAATGTGTCGCCAATTATTGTGGTACTCAACAACTCCCCATTATCTTTAGACTTAGGAGAAAGAATAATGGGGACCCTTTAAAATTTTTAGGATAGAATCCTTCCTTGTTTAGATAAAATAGGATAAGTTTCCTATTTACTCTTTTATTTTTTAATAAAACAAGCAAGATTATGAAAAGGGCATAAAACCTTTTAGGAATCCTTTTGTAGTTTAAGGAGATAAATTACAAGTCTTACGAATCTTGAAATCATCACAAATAAATAAAAAATATCATAAAAAGAGTGGTCTTAGTAAATCCTACGCGTAGTATCAGCAGTTTCAAGGAATAGAAAAACAACAAAAAATTGAGTGCAAAAAGTCAATAGTGAATGGACGAAAAGCCAAAATGCGAAATGCCGAAAAGCCGAAATGCAAAATGCCGAAAACTGATTTCGTAATTTGCCAAAAGCTGATATCACATTCCGTCAATTGACCGATGATGATATCGCATTTTGTTAAAAACTCTAGATTTCGCTAATATAGATCTCACACCTATATGTTTTTCGGAAATCACATATTGTTGAGTTATGTTAATATCACCCGATACTAAACGGAAATAAAATATTTTCCAATATAATTACAAGTGTCAGTGTCACGTGAACAAATGTTTGGAAATTAAATGACCACTCTGCATTGTTCTAATTTCAAGGTTTTTTTGAGGATTTGTAATAATTTCGAGTTAATGTGAAAGGATTTTCCATAAATCTCGCATTGAATTGATATGACTCTTTGCATCCTTCGAAGCTCTTGCTACTTATCTTTGTTTGTTTTTTTATAAGTAAATTCCAATAAATAGAAGTTAAAGGACATGTTAAGAATAATCAAAGCAAGGAGGAAGTCTGTAATACAACAAGAACAAGTCTTGTCCCCTGAAGAACTGTCCAAGATGTCTTCATTGTTTATAGATACTACATGCACTCCAAACATAGGTTCTGCCTCCTAGGAGGCATTATACAAGCTATTTGAGGATTTCTACTACTGCTGATTCTCCTCCAAGTAACAATGACACGTGGAATGATGTGGCCAATTCATGTCTTCACAAAATTGCTGCCTGCCGCAAAATTCTACCATATACAGATATGGTGAGATGGGTTGTTGACCATCTAGAAATTACGAACATAACACTTAAACTCCGAAGAAGACAGTTATTGGGTATTTTAAAGCAGTGGATTTAAGGAAAATGTATCATCTACCTCAACCTTAGAAGAAATATGATACACAATTCATCTAGAAATTCATGTAAGAGAATTTGAACCCTGCGGAGCTGATCAGAGAATGGAGACGGGACCCAAACAAACACAAGCGAAATTACAAGGGTATGTATTCATTAGCTTCTATTATTGGCCCTTTCTATCATATTGTTGATATGTTATGTCCCCTATATGGTTATCCGAATACACATAAATTCTCTGAAGAATGGGTGCCATTGATAGAAGCCTCTGCTGATGGCTATATCATGGATTAAGAGACTATTTTATCCAAAAATTTAACCACTCAAATCCTAAATTATAAACAGAAGCACAATGTTCTTGAAAGAATGATTTCTCCTTTCTTTATGAGCGCCTATGTCATGGATGAGATTTGTTTTTCTTATGATTTTCCATGTCTTGGATGGAAATGGACAAACCAATTTCCTAGTCCTATATCTGTTTCTCTCGATATCCTTTGGGAAACCAAATATCATGCTCACTTCTACAGAATATGTCATGAGGTCATGCTTCCTATCCACCAAGAGGTCTTCGGCAAAAATCCCCTAGAATTATTGTAGATGCCAATAAAGACTTAAAGCCTATAGGAAAGTGGTTTAGGGGAGAGTCATTTAATTACACTTGGGTTTTTGTTAG
Organism: Pinus taeda; assembly: GCA_000404065.3. Taxonomy (NCBI): domain Eukaryota; kingdom Viridiplantae; phylum Streptophyta; class Pinopsida; order Pinales; family Pinaceae; genus Pinus; species Pinus taeda. The sequence continues at coordinate 40,996 of APFE030620067.1, forward strand.
AATTTCTCATCCTCATGTTTTGCCCCTTTTTGTCCTAGATAATTTGTTGGCGAAGGAATTCTCTTATTAAACAATTGGTAAGGGCTTAACTAAAGTACTTAAAGATGCCAAGAAATCCGCCTGGCCATGTTTTCCTATCCCTGTGGTACCTATGCCTTAAAGAATTTCAAGCATTCCTTAGTTGAAATTGAAAAATTAAAAGCCTTTAGTTTTCCAACCATACTGAACATGCCATATGACCCTAATGGCATAGCGAAACGTGTTACAACACAGGCTAAGCTCAAACCGTTTTCAAGTGAGCTTGACAAGTTCGATGATTTGTTCGAAATGGTTCCAGAGTATTATATGGTAGAAAAATTAGAAAAAGATCGTCTAAGTCCTCACGAATTGATTAGATTCAATCAATATCATTAGTGAAGAATAGCCCATTTTACAGAATCCCCTTTAAAACAATTTCGGCAGAACTCAGAAGTTTTAGATGCATCGACTTCCTCTTCAAAAGCACCAATTATTTCCCAAGTCTTTGAAATAGCTACTATAGAGGTTGAGAAAACAAGCGAAGTTAAAGAAGAGAAAAAATTGGATGAATTATGGAAGGAGTTCAACCGTGTTTTAACAACAGAAGAAGCTTTGGTTACATGTATCTCAGACAGTATACAAGAAGAACAAGTTATAGTTAACAAAGGGACATAACAAGTTCTAGAAACTATAGGGACAACCTTGTTTACTATTGAGGCTTCCCAAGGGAATACTATTCCTAAAACTCCTAAGAATAACATTAATGTCAAAATTTTCAATCAATCAACTGTTGTTGATGATATGGAAATAATGCCTACATTCCCTACTGCTGATCAAAAGCTCAAAATTTGCCAAAAAAATCAAAGTGTCAGAATCTTGATAGGCTTAGCGTCATATCAAAGAGCTCATCATTCTAAATCCAATGGTGTGAACATGACTCAAATCTAAACTCATATGCAGAAGTTAGAGCCAATCAAAGTTCAGGTTTGACTTGCTCACATGGCGGTATTGGATGACATGGCAAAAGTCCCAGCGAATGGGGAAGCGCTAAGTGGAAGGTTTCCATTGCCCCCCGCATATCACATATCATAGCAAAAGGTAGGCCTACATTAGAAATCGACCCCTGAGTAGGAAGGATTGCAATGCAATAAGGAAATCGCAAATCATGATCACAATTGGCGAAGGGGAAGGTGTTGCAGAATTGACCCCCAGCAGGATGGGTTGCGATGCGATATCGTAGTCGCATATTTGAGGAGTTAAGAATCGGCCCTGATTCAAGCACGACTGCGATGTGATTTATTGCATATTGCAATCATAGGAATTCCTGCATTACATTACCGTTGGTTCTCCACTGATTGGAAAGGCGATAGGATATCTCGGATGCGATGCGACTTTAGTTTCTAGTTTATAACCTTGACGGGTCCACTGCTATCATAGTGTATGGAATTTGATAACCGTCGAGGGAAAGTTCCGACTGCGATAGCACTACCGAATGCGATATGTTATATGTTGTGTTTCATAATCCTAGCAAATCTGTGGATTGCAGAGTGTCTATTGTTTGGGCTTGGGGTTATCCATCGATTGTGATAAGTGATAAGTCTCGGACGTGATATGTTTTCAGAGTTGTAATTTATAACTCGTCAGGTCCCCTAGATCAATGATCACAGTTTCTGAAGGAGTGTTGACATCCGTCTCTCCACCGATAGCCGATTATGATTGCGATATCCAATAAGGCTACGGAATTGTAGACTTAACCACCGGACCACCACTCCGCATGTGACCACTCGACCCTTAACTACGAGACAGGTGGGAATGATGGAAGAACTGTTGATTTCGATGGAATTTCTAGTTTTAATTGTGGATATTGAATTTAATTGACAATAAGCCAGATTTGGAGGAGAAAATTGTGGAGAGACTGGCAGAATTCATAACTAAGGCAATTTTCAACCAAATTGTTTTTGGAAGTTTTAGTGTCTATGGATAAATGCCTAAACCCCTAGACTAGTAGCTAAGTCTAGAACAACAATGCAAAGAATTCTCTACTTTTTCTATAACCAATAGATTAAATAAGACAGTAAAGAAGCCTATCCAGAGCTTTCACTTTCTCCTTATCTCCATTGACTAATTTTGTCGCTCCTTTCCATACTTAATCTGCTTGAAAAATACCTGCACACAGACAGAAGACAAAAACCGATCAAAGCATATGATAATGATCTATTGATTAAACATAAAATGGAATCAAGTGCATAATACACATATAAAAGCGTCAATAAACAATACAAACATATGGAAAAAGCTTTGAACACTTTATTAGTAAAAGGAAGAGTTACAACCCAATTTGCTTGATTTAGTGCCACTCCTCCAGTTCAATCCCATCCTCTCCTCATAACAAGCAAGACATTTTGACGTCATTACAATACTTGAAACCAACTCAAATCTCATACTAATAACATCTCCCTATAATTTAATGATTTCTAGCCCCTGATCACTTAGATGAGTGGTCTTTTTATAGTGAATGAAGAAAGTTCTGCCACAAATTGTGACATTGAATGCCCTCCCAAACTTAGGATTTAGTTCCATGGAGGAAGGGATAAAGGGATTGATGTTCCTTAACTTCTTCCCTCATCCAATTTCGAGCCCAAAGGAGTGGATAGCCTTGGGAAACTTCTAGAAGAATCCTATGGATAAGAATATTCCAAACCCCAATGCAAATTTCGCTCAAATTCACCCAACGTAGGTCAAAGAGGGCTCAAGTGCGTTGCAATGCACCCTGGCAGTGTACTGGGTTGCACTGCAGTGCACCCTGATAAAGGCCTGCCTGCGCTGTTCTTCTTAGAGGCAGTTTTTGGATGATGTCAGTCATGGAATCTCTTAGGAAGGAGGCATTCTGATGGTTGACTTCATTAGGGAATGTAACAATTGAATTAGGGTTTGATGGGCCCTAATAGTACTGATCTGTAAGTCAAGTTTAATGTGCCCAAATGGATCTGTAACAGTTTCCCCCTAAAGCATGAAGTCGTAAATATGTATGTCGAGTGAAATGCTTTATTATGTGGAGAGGAGGTTTCGAAGTGGAAGGTGAATTGCATCAATTGCAATACATATATCATGATAATTTGATTTTTCTCATGAACTTGCTAAGGGAAGGAATACCCATGCTCAACTTATAAACTTTCATTACATGTAAAAATATAGTTGTCTATAGATATAGACCCATGAATGGATGACCATGAATATAAGGCTATTGTACATTTGATTTAGTACTCCTGAAAATATCATAGCCCGGATGGATGAAACTAGATCTGGGGTCTTCAATCTTGTTCAATATTTCGCTCAAGTACAAGTCTAACCATGTGAATAGATGATCTGAAGTCGAACATGGGAAGACATCGTCTAATTACCAACCAATGATGTAAGTCGTTAACAGACGTGAGAGGAATCACCGATAATGATAATGACCCTCAAGGTACTATAGTACATTTCACATGGTGCGAATAAATGATTTGATGTCAAACACCATACAAAGTATTTTGGTTGAAGGCCAGTGATATCAACCTATCGCTGGAAGTGAGAAACCTGCCATTGATGTATGCAAGCCTCAAGATACTGAAGGGGTGTTTCTAAGTCAACTTCTTGGATAATGTGTTGATGTCGACAAGAAGCGACTCGTCATAGGAGACCCTTGATGTATCCCACATCAATGACACGAAATGAGGTAAATGATTTTGGAGATGAAAATCGAATAACGACGGAAGGTTCAGGAATGGCGGTCATGAAAATGAAGGTTTATGGTATTGCAAAGGATGAAGTTTGAACTGAATGACTTCTCTTGAACATGTCGGTGACACTAAAATGAATTGGCAACATTGACCCAAAACAAAGTAATGGATGGTATGATCGACCAATGGTGTGATAACCATCAAGCTGAATGACCCAACCCACATAGTCACGATGAGGAGGTGAAAGTGTCATGTTCAAGAGCGACTTGCTACCATAAAGTGTTCTCCCCTTGTTCCCATTTTCCCTAGTCATTGCTGACCAATATTGCTTTATTTGTATCAATCTTGAGGAGGATAATATATGCTTGTTGTATAATTCCACCCTTCGGGTGAATCCATCGCTATTTGATGCCTTAACGAGTCTAGCGAAGGTGAAACTCGGTCTTGTCTAGATGGACAAGTTTGTTGCTATTTGATGTTTTTAACGAGTTTAAAGACAAAGATAACTCAATCCTTTTCATGTTTAGAGAGTTTGAAAAGGGACGAAAAGGAAACTCCAAAAGTTCTTTTTCGTAGATTTGTCTCTCAATTCCAAAAAAGCATAAAACAATACGAGAGAGAACCTATTGACCATGTTCGATCAACATATTCCTTTTTCGTAGTTAATCTATCTCAGCCCGAAAAAGGGTTAAAATTATATTGAGTAGATATCAATTCCAATTCGTTAACGAGCTGGAAATGACAAGTGCTCGACAATCTTTTCATGTATAGAGAGTCTAAAAAGAGCTTAAAGAGGACTCCATTTTGAGGAACAAGTGGTGTCTAGGGTAGCAGCTGGTTCCGGTGATGTTGGAACTTCTCAAAACATGTTGATTTATGTGAAGAGGTTGGCTAATAAGACCACTCATTGCAACTGTTCCTCAAAAAAGGATAAAACAACCAAGTGAAAGCGTATGATTGACCAAAGGGATGGTGGTGATGGGATGAAAACAACCAAGGCTCATCTTACAAAAAAGGTTGATAGAATGGCAATCAAAAGGGTTAAAAATGGAAATAGGTTCATTTTTACACAAGATTGAACCATAGGGAACTATGCTTGGGTTCAGTTTCATGTTTACACAAGCTTGAAACGAAAAAAAATATGCTTGGATTCAGTTTCATTTTTGCACAAGCTTGAAATGAAAAACTATGCTTGAGATTGGTTTACATGCCCCCAGCATGATGAAAGAGAGATTCTCCTATAACCAGATGGAAGTCGTTGCGGTGAAGTAGGATGGTTATCCAACACCTTTTTGCTTCATCCAGAGAGGGAAAAAGGTGAATGGGGTGATTCCCTTCACATAACCTATGGGGAAACTTAACTTTACCATTAGGTGCATGCCCCCTAAGCTTCATTACATTCACCTAAGTAGACTACTTGCGGCTATCAGGTGCATGGAATGAAGTTTCATATACAAGATCAAGTGAATGAATCGACTGGGATTTTACGAGATCTACTCAAAGACTCGACTTGGAACTTGGGACCTTGTTTCATTTTTTAATGAGCATGACACAAGACAAGGAACTCTGCTCATATCCTTTGTTTCATTTTTTAATTAGGTTGACACAAGACAAGGAACTATCCTCATGGACCTATTTCATTTTTTACCGAGGTTGAAATAGTAAAAGAACCATCCTCGTATCCTTGGTTTCATTTTTTAATGAGGTTGACACAAGACCAGGAACTGTCCTCATGGGCCTGTTTCATTTTTTAATGAGGTTGAAATAGTAAAAGAACCATCCTCATCCTTGTATCACAACTCATAAGAGGTCATGAAAGAGAGATCTGGTTGCAATGCCCCCAGTACATGATTTACAACATCACTGAATTGATCGTAAGTTGATGTAGGTATGGAATAGGTTGCCACATAATTAACTCGTGGCGGGGATGATACCATTGGGACAAAAGGACCACTTAGGGAAGATGGTTGACTGGAAGCCATATTTGGACCGGGAAATGAAATCTGGTCAATGGTGACAAATCTGCCTTCATGCGTGAAACAAATCACTTGAAAGAGTGTTGAAACAATAGCTCCCATGTCATAAACATAGTCACGACCAAGAAGTAAATTTTAATCTAAAGGGCCTGGAACTACCATCACATTCATATAAACAATTTTTCCTCCCAAATTAATAGGTAACTGAGGAAGGATCCCTAATGGTTGACTGGTTCCTCTGTTAAAATCCAACAGATTCTGGGTAACAGGCACAAGCAACGGCGAATTGAGCGCTTGCCAAGCAGTTGAGGAAAGGATACTCATAGATGCACCTTCATCTATAATAGTGCCAGATACAATCATATTACAAACAGGTACTATGATCTGGAAAGGCACATAAGAGGGAAGATGGAATCCAACCAGTCGATTCCAATCAAAGGAAGTGACCAGATTACTTGGAGGGGATACCGTAAGAATGAGAGAATTAACCCCTTGAGTTATGAGAATTGGAGGATTTTCCTCCTGTCTTGATGGAACTAGAGGACTACCACCAAGCTCATTAGAATCTGAAGAAACAAAAAGAACCTGAGTGGTATCATTATCACTCTCTTAGGGAAAGGTACGATTAGCTGAAGGTGAAATCGGGTTAACTGTTACCTCGACCTGTTGATTTGGGTCGGGTATAGACTCATAGGATTCACTTTCACACAGAGTGGGTTTGATCGATGATTGATTTGAGTCAGTAAATTCATCAACTCGTGAAGGATGTAGGGAGATTTTCCTGTAACCACATGGAAGTCGTTGCGGTGAAGTAGGACGGTTATCCAACACTTTTTGGGCTTCATTCAGATAGGGACAAAGGTGAATGGGGTGATTCCCTTCACATAACCTACAGGGAAACTTAAATTTACCATTGGTTCCATGAACTTTACTACCACTAGTTGATGGTGTGTCACCAGCATGATCTCCAGAAGTTTATGACACAGGATGATGTGAACGTGAAGACCATTCTTCTAAGATCTGAGGAATATCAGGCCAATTTCGAAGAAGATGGTCTATCGCACAAAGTTTGCATGGATATCGAACTTTGTGAGGCTATATGGATGGTTTCTCATCAGATGTTGCATTCAAAGCAATAGTTTCTTGGTTGGCCCTCTGTTGAATTTGCTTCTTCTTCTTCTTCTTCCATTTCTTCTTCTTCTTAGCCACCTGGTTACTAGTACCGATACTTTCACCAGGCGAAGAGGAAGAAGGGGAAGAAGAAACAACCGAGGAAGAAGGAAAAGGGTCAACTTTAGGATCAACTGGAGGTTGATTTTCCCCAGTGGAGTTGCCAATTTGTTTTGGGAAGTTTTAGTGTCTATGGATAAACGCCTAAACCCCTAGACTAGTAGCTAAGTCTAGAACAACAGTGCAAAGCATTCTCTAATTTTTCTATAATAAATAGATTAAATAAGATAGTAAAGAAGACTACCTGAAACTTTTGCTTACACCTTATCTCCCTTTACCAATTCTTTCGCTCCTTTCCATACTTAATCTGCTTGAAAAGTACCTGCACACAGACATAAGACAAAAACCGATCAAAGCATATGATAATGATATATTGATTAAGCATAAAATAGGATCAAGTGCATAATACACATATGAAAGCATCAATAAACAATGCAAACACATGGAAAAATATTTGAACACTTTATTAGTAAAAGGAAGAGTTACAACCCAATTTACTTGATTTAGTGCCACTCCTCCAGTTAAATCCCATCCTCTCCTCATAACAAGCAAGACATTTTGACATCATTACATTACTTGAAACCAACTCAAGTCTCATACTAACAACATCTCCCTATAACTCAATGATTTACAGCCCTGATCACTTAGATGAGTGGTCTTATTATAGGTGAATGAAGGAAGTTATGCCATAAATGGTGACAATGAATGCCCTCCCAAACTTAGGATTTAGTTCCATGGGGGAAGGGATGAAGGGATTGATGTTCCTTAACTTCCTTTCTCATCCAATTTCGAGCCCAAGAGAGTGAATAGCCTTGGGAAACTTCTAGAAGCATCCTATGGATAAGAATATTCCAAATCCTAATGCATATTTCGCTCAAATTCGCCCAGCGCAAACCAAAGAGGGCTCAAGTGCACTGCAATGCACCCTGGCAATGTACTGGGTTGCACTGTAGTGCACCCTGATAAAGGCCTGCCTGCACTGATCTTCTTAGAGGTAGTTTTTGGATGATTTCAGTAATGAAATCTCTTGGGAAGGAGGCATTCTAATGGTTGACTTCATTAGGGAATGTAACAATTGAATTAAGTTTTGATGGGCCCTAATAGTACTGATCTATAAGTTGGGGTTGATGTGCCCAGATGGATTTGTAACATTTTCCCCCTAAAGCATGAAGTCGTAAATATTTGTCGAGTGAAATACTTTACTATGTGGAGAGGAGGTTTCAAAGTGGAAGGTGACCTGCATCAATTACAATACATATATCATGATAATTTGATTTTTCTCATGAACTTGTTGAGGGAAGGCATACCCATGCTCAAATTATAAACTTTCATTACATGTAAAAATATAGTTGTCTAAAGATATAGACCCATGAATGGATGACCATGAATGTAAGGATATTGTACATTTGATTTAGTACTCCTGAAAATATCGCATCCCGAATGGATGAAACTAGATCCAGGGTCTTCAATCTCGTTCAATCTTTCGCTCAAGTACAAGTCTAACCATGTGAATAGATGATCTAAAGTCGAACATGGAAAGACATCGTCTGATTACTAGCCAATGATGTAAGCCGTTAACAAATGCGAGAGGAATCATCGATCATGATAATGAACCTTAAGGTACTATAGTACATTTTTCATGGTGTGCATAAACGATTTGATGTCGAACACCATATAAAGTCTTTCGGTCAAAGGCCAGTGATGTCAACCTCTCGCCGGAAGCGAGAAACCTGCCATTGATGTATGCAAGCCTCAAGGTACTAGAGGGGTGTTTCTAAGTCAACTTCTTGGATAATGTGTTGATGTCGACAAGAAGTGACTCATCGCAGGAGGGCCTTGATGTATCCCACATCAACGACATGAAATGAGGTAAATGATTTTGGAGATGAAAATTGGCTGACAACAGAAGGTTCAAGAATGGTGGTCATGAAAATGAAGGTTTATGGTATTGCAAAGGATGAAGTTTGAAGTGAATGACTTCTCTTGAACATGTCAGCGACACTAAAATGAAATGGTAGCATTAACCCAAAACAAAGTAATGGATGGTATGATAGACCAACGGTGTGATAACCATCAAGCTGAATGACCCAACCCACATAATCATGAGAATGAGGTGAAAGTGTCATGTTCAAGAGTGACTTGCTACCATAAAGTGTTCTCCCCTTTTTCCCATTCTCCCCACTCATTGTTGATTAGTACTTCTTTATTTTTATCAAGCTTGAGGAGGATAACATATGCTTGTTGTATAATTCCACCCTTTAGGTGAATCCATCACTATTTGATGCTTTAACGAGTCTAGCGAAGGTGAAACTTAGTCTTGTCTAGATGGAAAAGTTTGTCGCTATTTAATGTTTTTAACGAGTTTAACGACAAATATAACTCGGTCATTTTCATGTTTAGAGAGTTTTAAAAGGGACGAAAAGGAAACTCCAAAAGTTATTTTTCGTAGATTTGTCTCTTAAGTCTGAAAAATCATAAAATAATACGAGAGAAAACCTATTGACCATGTTCGATCAATGTATTCCTTTTTCGTAGTTAATCTATCTTAGCCCGAAAAAGGGTTAAACTTATACTGAGTAGATATCAATTCCAATCAATTAACGAGCTGGAAATGAAAAGCGCTCAACAATATTTTCATGTTTAGAAAGTCTGAAAAGAGCTTAAAGAGGACTCCACTTTTAGGAACGAGTGGTGTCTAGGGTAGCAACTGGTTCCGGTGATGTTGGAACTTCTCAAAACATGTTGATTTATGTGAAGAGGTTGGCTAATAAGACCACTCATTGCAACTGTTCCTCCAAAAAGGATAAAACAACCAAGTGAAAGCGTATGATCGGCCAAAGGGATAGTGGCGATGGGATGAAAACAACCAAGGCTCATCTTACAAAAAAGGCTGATAGAATGGCAATCACAAGGGTTAAAAATGGAAATGGGTTAATTTTTACACAAGCTTGAAACGAAAAAACTATGCTTGGATTCAGTTTCATTTTTGCACAAGCTTGAAATGAAAAACTATGCTTGAGATTGGTTTACATGCCCCCAACATGATGAAAGGGAGAGTCTCTTGTAACTAGATGGAAGTCACTACGGTGAAGCAGGACGGTTATCCAACACCTTTTTGGCTTCATCCAGATAAGGATAAAGGTGAATGGGGTGATTCCCTTCACATAACCTACAGGGAAACTTAACGTTACGATTAGGTGCATGCCCCCTAAGCTTCATTACATTCACCTAAGTAGACTACTTGCGGCTATCAGGTGGATGGAATGAAGGTTCATATACGAGATCAAGTGAAAGACTCCATTGGGATTTTATGAGATCTACTCAAAGACTCGACTTGGAACTTGGGACCTTGTTTCATTTTTTAATGAGCTTGACACAAGACAAGGAACTCTTCTCATACACTTTGTTTCATTTTTTAATGAGGTTCACAGAAGATAAGGAACTATCCTCATGGACCTGTTTCATTTTTTACCGAGGTTGACACAGTAAAAGAACCATCCTCATATCCTTGGTTTCATTTTTTAACGAGATTGACACAAGACCATGAACTATCCTCATGGGCTTGTTTCATTTTTTAATGAGGTTGACACAGTAAAAGAACTATCATCATCCTTGTATCACAACTCATAAGAGGTCATGAAGGAGAGATCTGGTTCCAATGCCCCGAGTACATGATGTACAACATCACTAAATTGATCGTCAGTTGATGTAGGTATGGATTAGGTTGCCACATAATTAATCCATGGAGGGGATGATACCATTGGGACAAAAGGACCACTTAGGGAAGATGTTTGATTGGAAGCCATATTTGGACCAAGAAATGAAAGCTGTTCAACGGTGACAATTCTGCCTTCATGCGGGAAACAAATCACTCGAAAGAGTGTTGAAACAATAGCTCCCATGTCATAAACATAGTCGCGTCCAAATAGTAAATTGTAATCTAAAGGGCTTGGAACTACCATCACATTCAGATAAATGATTTTTCCTCCCAAAGTAATAGGTAATTGAGGAAGGATCCCTAATGGTTGGTTGGCTCCTTTTTTAAAAGCCAACAGATTCTGGGTAACAGGCACAAGCGGCGATGAACCAAGCCCTTGCCAAGCAGTTGAGGAAAGGATACTCACATATGCACCTTCATCTATAATAGTTCCAGATATAATCATATTACAAACTTGTACTATGATATCGAAAGGCACATAAGAAGGAAGACAAAAACCAGCCAGTCGATTCCAATCAAAGGAAGTGACCAGACTACTTGGAGGGGATACTGTAAGAATGGGAGAACTAACCCCTTGAGTTACGAGAATTGGAGGATTTTCCTCCTGTCTTGATGGAACAGGAGGATTTCCACCAAGCTCATTATAATTTGAAGAAACAAAAAGAACCTAAGTGGTATCATGTTCACTCTCTTTGGGAAAGGTACAATTAGTTGAAGATGAAATCGGGTCAACTATTACCTCGACTTGTTGATTTGGGTCGAATATAGACTCATAGGATTCAATTTCAGAGAGAGTGAGTTTGACCAATGGTTGATTTGAGTCAGTCAATTCGTCAACTAGTGAAGGATTTAGGGAGAGTTTCTTGTAACCAGATGGAAGTCGCTGCGGTGAAGCAGGACGATTATCCAACACTTTTTGGGCTTCATCCAGATAGGGACAAAGGTGAATTGGGTGATTCCCTTCACATAATCTACAAGGAAACTTAACTTTACCCTTAGTTCCATGAACTTTACTACCACTAGTTGATGGTGTGTCACCAACATGATCTCCAGAAGTTTATGGCATAGGATGATGTGAACGTGAAGACCATTCTTCTAAAATCCGAGGAATATCAGGACAATTTTAAAGAAAATGGTCTCTCGCACAAAGTTTGCATGGATATCAAACTTTGTGAGGCTTGATGGACGATTTCTCATCAGATGTTGCATTCAAAGCAATAGTTGCTTGGTTGGCCCTCTGGTGAATTTGCTTCTTCTTTTTCTTCTTCCCTTTCTACTTCTTGTTAGCCACCTGGTTATTAGTACCGATACTTTCACCAGGCGAAGAGGAAGAAGGGGAAGAAGAAACAACCGAGGAAGAAGGAAATAGGTCAAATTTAGGATCAACTAGAGGTTGATTTTCCCCAGTGGAGTCACCAATTTGTTTTGGGAAGTTTTAGTGTCTATGGATAAACGCCTAAACCCCTAGACTAGTAGCTAAGTCTAGAACAACAGTGCAAAGAATTCTCTAATTTTTCTATAATTAATAGATTAAATAAGACAGTAAAGAAGCTTACCTGAAGCTTTCACTTACTCCTTATCTCCCTTGACCAATTCTATCGCTCCTTTCCATACTTAATCCGCTTGAAAAAGTACCTGCACATAGACAGAAGACAAAAATCGATCAAAGCATATGATAATGATCTATCTATTAAACATAAAATGGAATCAAGTGCATAATACGCATATGAAAGCATCAATAAACAATACAAACATATGGAAAAAGCTTTGAACACTTTATTAGTAAAAGGAAGAGTTACAAGCCAATTTGCTTGATTCAATGCCACTCCTCCAGTTCAATCCCATCCTCTCCTCATAACAAGCAAGACATTTTGACATCATTACAATACTTGAAACCAACTCAAGTCTCATACTAATAGCATCTCCCTATAATTCAATAATTTCCAGCCCCTGATCACTTAGATGAGTGGTATTTTTATTGGTGAATGAATGAAGTTATGCCATAAATGGTGACAATTAATGCCCTCCCAAAATTAGGATTTAGTTCCATGGAGGAAGGGATAAAGGGATTGATGTTCCTTAACTTCCTCCCTCATCCAATTTCGAGCCCAAAGGAGTGGATAGCCTTGGGAAACTTCTAGAAGCATCCTATGGATAAGAATATTCCAAACCCCATTGCATATTTCGCTCAAATTCGCCCAACGTAGGCCAAAGAGGGCTCAAGTACACTACAATGCACCCTGGTAGTGTACTAGGTTGCACTGCATTGCACCCTGATAAAGGCATGCCTGCGCTGATCTTCTTAGAGGCAGTTTTTGGATGATTTCAGTCATGGAATCTCTTGGGAAGGAGGCATTCTGATGGTTGACTTCATTAGGGCATGTAACAACTAAATTAGGGTTTGATGGGCCCTAATAGTACTGATCTGTAAGTCGGGGTTGATGTGCCCAAATGGATTTGTAACACAAATGAGTTGCAAAAAGAGGCTAGATAGCCATTTTTGGGCATTTTAAACCCATTGGAACAGGTTTCAGGATTAAAGGAAAACTTCTGGATAAGCTTTTTGTAAAGTGAAGCCTATGGGTGCCTTGGTCAACTAGAGTGTTGATTCATTTTATAGAGGAGTTCCAAGATGGAGATGACCTTATAGGGGTCTTCCAACCTCCATATGTCTTTTGTAGCAGCCATTACGACAGTGTTGTAGCTTTATTTCTTCTTTGCTCTATATGTGTATGGAGAAAGAGATTTGTTTAAGTACCTCAAGTGGATTGTTGTACTTGTTTATGCTCTTGGTAGTTGGAGTATGGGGTCTTGATTTGAGAACCCTTAGCTTGCTAATTATTTCATGACTAACTGTAGGTTTTCATATTTTTAGAGTGAGATTTATTTGCAGAAGAATGTTTCCTTCAAGGGGAAACTAGCCACTCTTTTTGTTAGCACATTTATGTACTCTTTACCATTGAATAATTTTGAGCATAATGAGAAAGGGTCATGCCTTTAGAGATGATCCAAGGAGATGTAGTCCAAGAGGGGTGAAATCCTTTATCAATGGTTGGTGTATTACTGTTTGATGCATGCTTCCATTCAGTGTTTTAGTTTCAGGTTTTAAGTTTTATTCATGAAACTAACTTAAGTAAAAAACACATAAAAATTCACGCTTTTACTTGCTATTTTGAAGTCAAACCTCAAGCACATTTTTATATTCTGATGAGGGGAATTAGCACAACATTACTAATATGTCCCAATTCAGATCAGGTTGGTATCAAAGCTTTGGTTTTCTTTGTGCAAGGAGGAATTGACTGTTGTTTGCAAGTGAATGTGTTTTGAAGCTCATTGAGGAGAAGGTTCTAGAAATGAGAGCAAGATTGTTACAATCTATACCACCAATTTCTACCTAAAATTGTAGTAGAAGCTTCAACAAAAGCATGTCCCAAGGAGGAGAGCCTGCAAGAATGTCAGAGGATGTGAAGGCTTTTAGAAAGGAATACCAAATTGCAAAGGTGAAAGCTCTAGACCTCCAAGAGGAGAATGTTCTCCAAGGGAAGAAGGTAACAAGAATGGTGATAAACCACCATCTTCTCCAAAATATTCATGTTGTTCTACAACTATTATGCAAGAAGCTAGTGTAAAAACTCCCTCCGCGAAGGTAGATGGACAAGTTTGTACCTTTTGTCCACATGATGTCGAAGATGAGGTTCTATCAGCACCCAAATCCAAGGAGCTGAAAGAAGAGAGCTAAAGAGTCCAAGAGGACACATCTTGAATCAAAAGGGAAATCAAAAACATCTTTGTGTGTCAATCGAAAGATGAAGCAAATGGTAATAATTTACATGCTTCTTCCTTATGTGAAAGTATTGACGTAAATTCATTTGTAGCCTTTGAAAAACACAGTAAAGGCATTGGATCCAAGCTCTTGACCAAGATGGGTTACGAGGGAGGAGGCCTTTGCATAAACCAACAAGACATTAAAAATCCAATTGCAGCCAAGGAGAGGCCTAAATACGAAGGCTTAGGATATGTTGCAAAACAAGAGTGGTATTCTAGCGACAGTTCATAGATATCGTGTTCCTTTTGTCGTAAGAAAGGACGGGAGGAGGTAAGATCTTGGGAGTTGCATCTAGAAATGGTTAATTCTTGGTTCCTCAAGTGTAAGGAGAACTTACAATGCAGAATTTCTCCAAAGAGAGATGAAGATGTTGAAGAAGAAGGGAAGCTAAATTCTTCTTGCCACGCAAGTTCCTCACATAGGCATCGTAAACCAAATGAAAACAAACAAAGGTATAACCATTTTTTTAATTCAAATGTTGTTAATTCGAATGTTGTTCAAGATGAAAAAAAACATGTAGATTTGAATAACATGTTGAGGACAATGTTTCCATGCACCTTTTACCTTTCATCTAACCATTGTGTAGATAAGTGTGACAAAAGGAAAGAAATCATCAGGAAGATGTTTATGTCTACTGGAATTGAGACCAAAAGGAGAAAATATCATCCAAGGATAAAGGCAAGTGAGATGAGAAGATCTCAAAAGAACTTTCGTACTCACTGCAATATCAGTGGGCATTGGGTCAAGAAGTGTTGGAAATTGTTTCCACGACTTCATCCTGGTAAGGGCAAGCAAATCATACAAGCACCAGAAGAGGTAGCGACAAAAGAAAAAGTGGCACAAGATGCAACCATCTCTGAAGCAGCTTCAGAAGAAGAGAAAGTTCAAATAGAGGGTTCATTTGCTTGGTTGGGTAAGAAATGGGTAGACTATTTGTCCAACTGAAGTTTGTAAATTTATGTTTTGCACTAGTTGCATATCCCCATAGTTTGGTAACTTGTGAAAGTGACATTCATAAATAAATCACTTATATGCAACATTGTTTTCTTTAAGCAATTACAATGTTAGTTTGGTTTGTTGATAGTCAATTTGAATGGAAAATTTGGGAGACAAGTTTATTCCATTTTGTTAAAAAAAAGGCATTTTAAAACTGTTGTATGAGTAGTTGCAATGAATTTAGTATGTTCCAAATGTGTGTAGCACTCAAGTTATACAATTATTCATTATGTGAATCTTGTTTGGGTTCATTTGGAAAAGTCTTTTAGGATCTTATCCTTGATAAGGAATTTTATAGATAAGCAATTCCAAGGTTCTCATATTCTTGGAATTCTCCTTGAGAAGGATGTTTCTGTGGATGGCCATAGTGACTTGACAGGTGTCGGCTCATTGCTTATGGCTTCGAAGAACAAAGGTGAAGGAGAAGGAAGGATGACCTGTAGGACACTTGCAGTGCGGACAAAATGATAAACAATTGGAAGTAAACTTTTGGAGACCAAAAGTTTTTCAGTGGGGAAGAGTGAAAGGAGCTCAAAATTTGCTAAAAAAATCAAAGTGTCAAAATCTTGATAAGATTAGCTTCAAATCGAAGAGCTCGTCATTTTGAATCCAAAGGTGTGAACAGGACTCAAATCTGAGCTCATATGCAGAAGTTGGAGCCAATCAAAGTTCAAGTTTGACTTTCTCACATGGTAGGATTGGATGACATGGCAAAGGTCCAAGCGAATGGGGAAGCGCCAAGTGGCAGGTTTCCATTGGCCCCCACATATTGCATATTGGAGAAAAAGGCAAGTTGACATTAGAAATCGGCTCCCGAGTAGGAAGGATTTCGATGCGATAAGGCAATCACAAATCGTGATTGAAATCAGTGAAGGGGAAGGTGTTGTAGAATCGGCCCCCAACAAGATGGGTTGCGATGTGATATTGCAATCGCATATCGGGGGAGTTAAGAATTGGCCCCAATTCAAGCACGACTGGATGTGATTTATTGCATATTGCAAGCGCAGAAAGTCCTGCATTACATTACTGTCGGTTCTTCGTCGATGCAAAATTCGATAGGATATCTTGGATGCGATGTGACTTTAGTTTTCAGTTTATAACCCCAATAGGACTACCGCATGAGATATGTTATATGTTGTGTTTGTAATCCTGGCAGATCGTGTATCGCAGAGTGCCAGTTGTTTGGGCTTGGGGTTATCTGCCGATTGTGATAAGAGATAAGTCACATATGCGATATGTTTTCAGTGTTGTAATTTATAACTCGTTGGATCTGCTAGATCGGTGATCACAGTTTCTGAAGGAGTGTTGATGTTCATCTCTCTATTGATAGTTGATTTCGATTGCGATATCTGACAGGCCTGTGGAACTGTAGCCTTAACCGTTGGACCACCACTCTGTTGATGTTCGTCTCTCTGTTGATAGCCTATTTCCATTGCGATATCTGACAGGCCTGCGGAACTGTAGCCTTAACCGTTGGACCACCACTCCACATGTGACCACTCAGCCCATAACGACAAGATAGGCGGGAATTATGGTAGAACCGCTGATTTTGACAGAACTTCCAGTTTTAACTACAAATATTGAATTTAACTAGTAGTAAACCAGATTTGGAGGAGAAAATTGTGGAGAGACTAGCAGAAGTCATAACTAGGGAAATTTTTGACCAAATGAGCTGCAAAAAGAGGCTAGATAGCCATTTTTGGGCATTCTAAATCCATTGGAATAGGTTTCATGATCAAAGGAGCACTTTTGGATAGGATTTTTGCAAAGTGAATCCTGTGGGTGCCTTGGTCAAATAGAGTGCTGATTCAGTTTATGGAGGAGTTCCAAGATGGAGATGACCTTGCAGGGGTCTTCCAACCTCCATACATTTTCTGTAGCAATGTTATAGCTTTATTTCTTCTTTTCTCTATATGTGTATGGAGAAAGAGACTTGTTTAAGTACTTCAAGTGGATTGTTGTACTTATTTATGCTCTTGGTAGTTGGAGTATAGGGTCTTGATTTGAGAGCCCTTATCTTGCTGACTGTTTCATGAATAACTGTAAGTTGTCATATGTTTAGAGTGAGAGTTCTTTGTAGAAGAATGTTTCCTTCAAGGGGAAACTAGCCACTCTTTTTTTCAACACATTTATGTACTCTTTACCATTGAAGAATTTTGAGCATAATGAGAAGGGGTCATGCCTTTAGAGTTGATCCAAGGATATGTATCCCAGGAGGGGTGAAATCCTTTATCAATGGTTGGTGTATTACTGTTTGATGCATGCTTCCATTCAATGTTTTAGTTTCATGTTTTAAGTTTTCTTCATGAAACTAATTTAAGTAAAAAACACAAAAAATCATGCTTTTACTTGCTATTTTAGGGTCAAACCTCAAGTACATTTTTATATTCTGATGAGGGGAATTAACACAACATTATTAATTTGCCCCAATTCAGATCAACTATCGAGATAGTCCTCAAGATTGAAGAAATCTCGCCTTTGGACATATTTTACAGTCCAAAGCATAAATCAATAATGAATAGGTCAAGGAAGAAAAGAAATCTAAAGCAACCGCAAGTGCTAGTTACAAATGATACTCCTTTTCAAGTTCTTTGGAAAGGAGCTCAAACAACCCCTGACGAGGAATTAAACAGATTATCTGAGTTCATAGGAGCTTACGCTAGTGCTGCTATTGATAAAGCTGCAAAAATACAACTTCCAATGAAAGAAAAAGATCAAAGGATTCTTAAATTAGAACAAAAATTCTAGATTGAAAAGAAGCCTATTGAGAAACAATGGAAAGAAAATATTATCGAGTTACAGAAATTTTTTAATGATTTAAAAATATAATTTGAATCTGAAGTGAAGGACAAGGATGAGCATATACTACAATTGAAACAAAGGATAAACCAGCTGAGGGAAATTCTAGAGATAAATAAAGTCCCCAAGGAGGCATCAGAACTGGAAATACTCCTCACAAAGCAACATGCTATCTTCTGTCACAAATTGGGTTTAATTCATGACTTGTCAAAGACCAACGATTCTTCAATAAACTAATTGTTCGATTTCAGGACGTTTTATGAAGATATTGATGAAAAAAATTCTGAGTATATACTTTGGTAAGACAATGCTTAAGGAAGAACATATGATCTTCCTTGAATTGAAGAATCACAGAAGGATATCATTTTCGGTGACTGGGACATCAAAATGAAACGAATAGAAAATGCTATTATTAGAGCCAGAAATCTTGCCTCAAATTTCACTGAATACATTACAGATAGCTTATTGCAAGCCAATATAATTCAGGAATTCCCAAAGGACACATTGCCAGATGTCAAAAATTTAAAACAATCTTGGGAGGAAACATCTAAAAATAAGGTTCAAGGCATTTAGAGTTTATCACAAGCAGACCTTGAAAGTTATTGGCATTTTCTAGTGAAGCCTCATAGTCAGTCGCTCGTGCTGAGGTGTCTCTCGAATAGAACAGTACAATTTCTTCTAGCGCTTAGCGATTCAGTGTTTACGGGACTAATGTGCATGCAGTCGGTACATCCCCCCCCCCAGCTGAAGCCACTCACAGACACATATAATCTCAAAGAGCAAATAAAGAATCAATCTGGAGCACAATCATGAGTTCTTCTTACAACAGATCACTAATTTAGCTGTCCTTTATCTTAACTTAGTTTGTTGAATCTTTTTTGAAGACTTTTAGTTTAAGTTTACTATTTTTGTAATATTAATAGGTTATTAAATCCATTTCATACATTTAGAAAGGGGTCCATAATTATGAGAAGACAACTTTGAACTTGCACTATTGTTTGATCCAAAGTTATCTAATTGAGAAGATGAGCCTGAAAGATATCTTTTTCATAACCAGAGTGCTAATGCATCAGGTACTATTATCTTTATTGAATTAGATAGTGAATCTCTTATGCATTATTTCGTTATATAAATGCTTTGAAAACAATCAACCATTATCACTATTGATGTGCAAAATTGAAACATTTGTGATTATGTATGAGATAACAAGATATTTTATGTGATTGAGTTTTAACCAACTAAATGAATTACATATTTAATTAATTTATTTTATCATATATGCTTTCTTTTCATCAAAGTATTGAATGATCTATATTGTTATATACTTTTCGAAATCTTTTCCTAAATCACATACAAAGATGTATTATCCCGGGAAATAAGTAGAATAAATTTATTTAGTAATTTTATCAGTAGCTATAAAATCATTTCATTAGTTTTCGTATGTTACTATATTAAATCTGTTTAAAACGGGAAAATGGTCCCTTTATACCCAATTGGACCCGCCAATTTCAACAGAAATGAAATTGCTTTAAGCACCCGACCGAGTGGTGCTCCCTGATGTTGAGGCAATCAAGTTCTAGCCTTCAACATTTTTGGCACTAGAAGGAGGGCCCCTGACTATGAATGGAAATAAAGTCTAATCCCAATCAAAATGTCATCTGAGGAGTCATTCGTGCTCAAAATCTCCCCTGACTTCCAGATCTCACTTGAAATATCCTACTCCTAGACCGGAAGTTGTAACCAAATATCCTAGTATATGCCCTAAGACAACTGATCAATCCCCTTTATAGGAGTTACCTGAATTTCAAACTTTAATTGAGAAACTAGAAGGAATCTCTATTTCCCAAGAAAAGCCTCAACATTTTGAGTTATCTAAAGGTAGTGTATCATCATCTTTCCCCACTTCACGTATTTTGACTCATTCTCAAAGTGAGAAGTTCGAGATAAATTCATTTTATTTTCCCTTACCTTCCCACCAAATAAAGGCTTAAAAGTTTGAAGTTCAATCATCCACTAGTGAGATTTTGTCTTCATATCCACCAAAAACACCTTTACTCATTCTGCCTCATTAGATTCTTCTCATCTGAATGATCCATTCATCCCTATAACCCATTCCCAACCAACAGGTTCTAGTTCGAGTAGTACTAGCATAGGGGCTACTTATTCCACATAGTTAGCCTCTTCTACTACTATAGATTCTTCTATTCAAATTCCCATAATGGTAGGTAGGCAACAAAACCCACCAAGAGTTAGACTATGGACTAGTCCTGGAGCTGTTCAGATGGCAACACTTATCCATCCTCTACCTAAGCATCCTAAATTATGGTTACCAAAGTTCAATCCTAACGATGGACTTCTTGCTGAAGAACATCTCCATAATTTTATGCTCGCCATTAATATTTGGAGTAGTAGAAGAAGACTGTGTAGTGAGATTATTCCCATATACCCTCGAAGGATCTGTAGGTTCGTGGTATTTATCATTACCACCAGCATCTATCACTAGTTGGGATATATTTGAAGAACAATTTTTGAATAAGTTTGGTGATGATCGCACAACTGTTATTCTAATCAATGATATATCCAATCTTAAAGCCAAACCCAATGAGAAAATCAAAGATTTCAATTCTAGGTTTAATAAATTGTTAAATAAAATTCCATATACCTCTAAACATGGTGTTGATGTTCAAATTGAATGGTATATTTCTGCTCTTCCTTCTAATATCACATTTTTTGTAGACATGGCAAATAGAGCCACTTTAGTTGATAATATGATAGAGTCAATAGTGGTAGAAAAAATGATTCTGGCCTTAGAAAAGAAAACTGCTCAAGAAGAGAGGAAATCTAAGAAAGTGTTTTTCAAAGAGGAACCAAAGAAGAAAACTCCTAAAGATCCTTTTGATATTGAAGGATTACAAAAGGTTCTTAAATCTATGTCAAATGACATGGTGGATATAAAAAAATAGGTAGTTGAGTCTTCTAAAAAACCTTTACAATCTTTTAGGAGATCCCAGACAACAAATCCTCAACCTCCTAATGTCATATCAAATGATGAATCTGATCAAAAGGAGGAAGAGGAAGAAACAACATTATCTACCGATGAATTCCAAGAAGAAGAGTTGGTCGAAGCACATGGATTATGGGATTTAATAATCACTACATCGGAAAATGAGGAAGAAGAAGAAGCCTTACATGTAGAGATCAGGAGTAAAAAATCCATTGATTCACCTTCTTCAAGTGAAAAACAAAGACCAGTTACTCCTATCAATAAGGATAAAAACACAACGAAAATATCTCCTCCCAAATATACTAAATCCATCCCATCCTCTTCTAATTCTCCTTCTACATCAAAAACCCTTATTGTTTTTTATAAAGATATAGAGTATAATATCATGGAAGATATGAAGAAAGTAAAAGCTAATATTTCCATGTATGAGATAAGTAAGCTTAAGCAGCAACAAAAGTTTTTTCTCGAAGAATTAATGTTGTCCTTACATCTCCTTTGCCAACTGCAAAAGCCTCATTAGGAAAAGGAAAGCCCCCATATGATACACATAACAAGATTGATGCTTCAAATGCAATTATAATTGGAGAATGGTCCAATTCTCACACCCCTCTTTTTTTATTAACCTTTAATATTTTCAATAAAAATGTTCACGATTGCCTCATAGACTCAAGTGATTCTTCAAATATAATTCCATATTCAATTTGTCTCACACTAAACATAACACTTGAAAAATTTGTTGTGCAAACTGTGCAATTAGATAGAACCAAAGTCAAGGTCTTAGGAGAATTAAACTCTATTTTAATAAGGTTATCCTCAAATTCAAGGGTTTGTCAGATTATTGATATTTTGATTGCTAATATTCTTGAATTTTACGGTCTTATCTTAAGTAGGGACTGGTCTGAGAAATTACATGTTTATTTCGCCAAAAATTGGTCACATATCTAGCTTACTTACAACGGAAAACCAAATTAAATTCAGGTAGACAAAGAAAATCATATGAAAGACTTGGTTACTGATTTGGATGAAGAGAATGAGCTTGTAGTTTTTACAAATAACATCCTTGACAATTATTCTTTAGAATCTTTCTTTGGAATTTTTATAGCTCAGTGATCTCCTTTTTTAGAAAATTTTGTTTCTTCTCAAATTGAAAATGATTCGCAAACATATTTGACTAGGTGTATTAATGTTGTAGATACTATTGTAAATAAACATGAATATTTATTTTTGACTTTTTATTTTGATGGTTCTAAATATAGTGAAGGTGCAGGAGCTAGATGTATATTAATAAGCCCTATTAGTGAAAAACTATGCTAGCATGTAGGCTAGAATTTAAATGTACTAATAATATTGCAGAATATGAAGCATTAGTACAAGGATTGTATAAAGCGATAAATCTTGTTGTTGAATATATTCAAATATTTGGTGATTTTAAAATCGTTATAAAACAAGTCAGAAATAATATCCATTGTGTTTCGAATCACCTTAGGCATTATCAATCCTTAATTCAAAATCTTACTTCACATTTTGTAGCATTCAATATTTCTCCAATACCAAGAATACAGAACACCAGTGCTAATATTTTGGCCAACATTGCATCTAAATTAATCCCACTTGAAGATTTTAGTCTAGGAAAATTCTCTATAGAGTTGATTTTCGTCCATCCATTCCCGATAATGTTACCAATTGGCGAGTATTCAATGATGATAGAGATATCCTAGATTTTTTAACATCTGAAGAATCCTATATTGACCAAGTAATTGATAAGGACAAACATGATATTTAAAAAGGTCAAAAACTGCAAACTTCAAAGTTCAACTTTGAGATTTGAATTAGTTAACCTAGGATTTGATATAAAACCCCAAAATATTAACCTAGGTCATGGTCTCTCATCCGAAGAAAGAAATGCATTTATTCATCTCTTAAAGAAATATAAAGATATCTTTGCTTCGAATTATCAAGATCTGAAAACTTATGATGCCTCCATCATACAACACATTATCCCAATGGTACCAGATTTGCTGGTTTTGAATTAATGTCTTTTTTAGATGGATTTTCAGGGTACAATCAAATCCTTGTTCATCCAGAAGACCAATTAAAAACTACATTCAGAACAAAGTGGGGAACATATGCATATCAAAAAATGTATTTTGGATTAATGAATGCAGGAGCTACGTTCCAGAGAGCGATGAAAATTGCTTTCAAATGGTTGATTAATAAAACCGTTGTGGTATATCTTGATGATATTACCATATATTCAAAGAAGAGAAATAATCATTTGCATGATTTAAAGCAGATCTTTGAAAGATACAGAAGGTATGGAATTTCTCTAAACCCCAAAAAATCATTTTTTGCTTTTAGTGAAGGTAAACTCCTTGGTTTTATTGTATCCAAACATGGAATTTGTATTGATTCACAAAGAATTAAAACAATTTCAGAAATTCCATTACCACATACCAAAAAATCAATGCAATCTTTTCTTGGCCAAATCAATTTTGTTAAGAGATTTTCCCTCAAATTTTCTCAAATTGTCCTACCATTACGAACAATGATAAAAAAAGATTCACTTTTTAAATGGGGTGATCATGAAAGAGAAGCATTTAAAGCAGTCAAACAAGTTATAATTGATTCCCCTTCTCTTTCAACTCCTAATTTTTTTGATCAATTTATTTATATACTTTTGCCTCTGAATTATCATATTCAATTGTCTTAACACAACCAAATGAATAGAAAGTTGAAGCTCCTATTGCTTTTTTCAGCTCAAATTTTCAAGGCGCTGAATTAAATTATTTAGGAGTATAAAATCAAGCCTTTGCAATTTACAAATGTATCAAATATTTTAGACCTTTTCTTCTAAAAACTCATGTTAAAGTTATTGTTCCTTTCTCAGCAGTAACACAATTTCTTATTCAAAAGGAGTTAGGAGAAAAAAGAGCTAATTGGGTTACTACATTACAAGAATATGATCTAGAAATCAAACCCGCTAAAATTGTAAAAGGTCAAGGTTTTTGCAGTTTAGTCACTAGAATGAATAATACATCAATAGATGAAGTAACATGTAATATTGAACAAATCATAGAGGTACTCCCGGTTAGTACTCAGTCTCAATATGTTGACTTAATATTTTATTTGAAAAATGGTTATGCTCCACTTGAACTAGATGTTAAGAAAAAAAGAGCCTTGAGATTGAAATTCAATCAATATCAACTCATCAATGATGTGTTAATTAGGAAAAATTATGATTCTGTTATATTAATATGTTTGGAAAAAATTGAAGCAAAAAAGGTCTTACAAGAATTACATGATGGACCGACAGGTGGACATTATAGTGGAGATACAACAGCTCACAAAATTCTACATGTTGGATATTACTGGCCAATTTTATTCAAAGATACCCACATGTATGTAAGAAGATGCAAAATTTGTCAAACCACTTTAGGAAGATAGAGGAAACCTTCCATGCCCTTACAACCAGTCAACATCGAACAACCTTTTGAGCAATGGGGACTGGACATAATAGGTGATATCGTTCCTCTTTCTTCCAAACAACATAGGTACATTTTGAATGCAACAGATTATTTACAAAATCGGTAGACGCAATACTTCTGAAGCTATTCAATTCTGAGAGCATCATTGAATTCATTGATCAATTTATTATTACTAGCTTTGGTATCCCTCATGCTCTTAATTTTGGAAATTCTTCTTATTTTTCTGGAAATGCAATGACTGAATTTGCTTTAAAGAGAGGATTTAAACTTAAGTATTCTGCAAATTATTACCCTTAGGGAAATGGCTTAGCAGAATCCACTAATAAAAACCTTATAAGGATCATCAAACGAACTATCGACAAAAATCAAAAGAACTGGTGCAAAGCTTTAGTATTTGTTTTATGGGCTGACATAATAACCAAGAAAACCTCAATAGGTACTTTTCCTTTTCATTTGGTATACGAGAAAGAAGCTATCCTACCTCCAAATTTGTCTCTCCCCTCATGAGCCCTAGTTCAATTTATTGAAGAACAACCTTCTTCTACGTTACAATTATGAATGTCTCAATCCTTAAGCTGGAAGAAGAAAGAAATAAAGCTAAGCTAGTCCATGCACACCATCAACAATTGGTCAAAGCTTCATTTGATGTCAATTCAGTCAAAGATAAAAAAAAAAAAAAAAAAAAATTGAAATCGCAGACTTAGTTTTGAAATGGGATAAAGTGCATGAGGACAAAGGACATACAAAATTTAAAAATCTTTGGCTTGGTCCATTTCAAATTTTTGAGAAGATAGGTCCATCAACTTTCATCTTGCAGGATTTACAAGGGAAGAAGGAAAATCTTCCTTTTAATGGACTTATACTCAAAAAATAATTTTCTTGAAAGAACATAAGTTATTTTGTACAATATGTAAATATTTTTGTATATCATTTCCTTTTGTTACTAAAAGTACTACGCTTTTCGAGAGGCCCTCCATTCCATCAAAACAAAAAATCTAAAAGGGGCAATCCTCAAAATTGACCTAGCTAAAGCCTTTAAACGGCTCAGCTGGCTCTATATCAAAATGATCCTCACCCATTTGGACTTCCCCCCTCACTTCATCGAATGGATCATGTGCTGCATCACCTCAGCAACCTTCAATGTCCTCATAAATGGTTCTGCATTTCATTTCTTCCATGCTGAGAGAGGTCTTTAGCAAGGTTGTCCACTCTCCCCACTTCTCTTTCTGATTGTAATGGAAGGACTCAACAAACTCATTGCATCGACCAAGCAGAACAAGTGACTGCAAGGGCTGAAAATGAGTGATCACTGCTATCTCACCCATCTACTCTTTGTTGACGATGTCCTTATATTCCTAAATGGAAACCATAGGGACTCATCTAACTTCCATGATATCCTCGCTCTTTTTTCCCTAGCTATAGGCATGAAAGAAAATCACTCCAAGTCTACCATCACTCTCTCCAATAGATCTCCCCTAGAGGCCAGAATTGCTCATCAAATTTCCCCTTCCAACAACATCATCTGGATGATGGCCTCTTGTACCTGGGGTTCTAGATCAAACCCCACTGCTACAGAATTACGGATTGGATTTGGCTTGTTATCAAAATTGAGAAATTACTAAAAAATTGGAACCACAAATTCATATCCAGAGTTGGACGACTTGTCCTCATTAAATCTGCCTTGGAGGCTACCCCATTTATTGGATGTCACTGGCCTGGATTCCTAAAGGAATTCTTGCTCGCATTTAGAAGATCTGTTGCAGATTCCATTGGAATGGATATAAAGATGGAAAACCTTTTTCTTGGGTAGGATGGAAGCACATCACCCTCCCTAAGAAATGGAGAGGTTGGGGACTAAAAGACCTCTCAGCATTTGCACATGCATTAGTAGCCAAGATGGGCTGGATCCTGCTCACTACACAAAACCTCTAGACTGAAGTCTCATACCAAAAATATATCTGGCCTCATCATCTTCTGGACTGGAATCGTTTGTTAATTTAGGTTGCCATCGATGTCAATATGGCACTAGCCGAGATGGAAAATATTGTTGAGGTGCTTGGTTCTAAATGATGATGTCATAACTCTTGTTTCATAAGAATGTCATCAATTAATATGTCAAGTCACTAATGAAGAAGTCTTAAGAAGTTCCAAGTGCCAAGTATTTAGAAGCCCTTGATGACATATGGAGGACTACATTTGATGATGTCATATTCTTGATGAATGACCACAATTGATGATGGCACTTGATGAGGTCTTGATAACATGGTTGGAGACCATTTGATGATTGGAAGATTATTTTGGAGTTAACCTAATGATGTTGTACTATGACTGCACTAGTATATGATGCCATTGTTCATGCGTCATGGTACAAGGATGTTGCCCTCCTACATAATGACTCTATGATCCTATGATTACATTGATAACAATGAAGAAGCCACGTTTTTCCAAACATTCCTCATGTTGTCCCAAACTTTTTATGCATAAAATTTAAGTACAGTCACAAAGAAAAAATATTTTGGACACCTTGGAGGCATCCTTTCAAAATGGATCCTAGACCATCTTAAAGAGGATTTTTTCCTCTTTCTAAGAAGCCTTTATTTTCCCTGAAACTTTTAAAAGTTTTTGAGATATTGAATTTTAAGAAAATTATTCCTAGTAGTGAGCCGACCTACACTCAATCATACAAGTCGGCCTCACTTCAAATAGAAGTGTCCCTTCAGTTATAAATGAAATATCTATAAATAGACATCTAAACACTTCATTTTTATCACCAATTTGGGAAAGAATTCAGAGATACAAAGTACAAAAGAAGACAGAAGGCCAAGGAGAACAAGGAGACTATTGTTTAGGACGAAACTGCCATAGTTGCCATGGTCGAAGCTGTTGTAGTTGCAGTGGTCAAACTTTTTGTAGTTGTCATGGTCGAAGTTGTCGTGGTCGAAGCTTCCATAGTTTTCGTGGTCGAAGAGCTGTCGTAGTTGCCATGGTGGAAGCTATTGTAGTTGCCATAGTCGAAGTTACTGTAGTTGCCGTGGTCGAAACTGTCGTAGTTGCCGTGGTTGAAGCTTCCATAGTTTTTGTGGTCGAAGCTACCGTAGTTGTCGTGGTCAAAACTATTGTAGTTGTCGTGGTCAAAGCCATCGTAGTTCCCATGGTTGAAGTTGTCGTAGTTGTCGTGGTTGAAGCTGTCGTGGTTGAAGTTGTCATAGTTGTCGTGGTCGAAATGTTGATTTATTAGGATTGGACAAATAGAGATTGTTGAAGTCTTCTCTTGAGAACATAATAGGGCAGAGTTGGAGAACTTTGTGAAGTAGTGTTGGATTCCTATAATACTAGTGATTACCCCATTACTATTGTAGTTGTACCCCTTATTAATATTGTTGTGCCCCTATTTCCCCCATATTGTTATTACTGTGCCCCATAGAATCCCTCTATTATTATTTTTGTGGCTTTATATTATTATTGTTAGGTCGGCTGGGTTATATTGTGACTCCTTAGACTCCTATATATAGAAAGGAGGTTTTGCCATTTGTATCAATGTAATGTAAAGGAGGTTGCCCCCTCGAAGAGGCTGAATTCTAAGGCGTTGATCTATCTTTTCTATCTTTTCTTGAGCTGGTTTCATAACAGCCTAACTAAAAATGGTCATTACTCCTCCAAGCAAGGGTACGATCTCATTCATGCTGAGCACAAACCAGACAGATTGATGAGCTGGTGGAGTCAACTTTGGAAGCTAAAAGCACCCCTGCTCATAAAATTATTAATGTGGAATATCATTATGGATGAAACCCCCACAGGAGCTAATCTCAGAAAAAGGGCTTTCACAGGTCTGACTTGGTGCATTCTATGCCACGAGGAGGAGGAAACAAACCAAAATTTATTTCTCACCTGCCCTACATCCAAAATACTCTGGACATAAGTACTGCATACTCTTAATATTAAGCAAACCTGGAGTGGCGCGGATATCTCAAGTGCCTGGGAAAGTTGGTGGGTAGCTGCAACCGAACTAAAATATAGAAATCTACCGCTACTGGTCTCTTGGCATATATGGATGGGACACAACAATATCATCTTTTGAGATCGGATCATTAATTGGGCCCTGATACCTCCAAAAATCTGCTCGGGCTATGAGGAACTCCCGGCTGAGGATTTTTTCAACAAAACCCAAATCATCACACAGGAACAGATTGACAAAGCCCAACCTTGGGATTATTTTGATGGGGTTTCACAAGCTCAGGGATGTGGGGGAGGCATAATATTTCATCTATCAGACACCCATTATTTTCACATATGCATGGGTCTAGGAGAGGGTACAAATAATTATGTGGAGTTGATTACTCTTCGACATTTGTTACATTTTACCATCCTCAAACAATGCAGATATTTACAAATATTTGGGGACTCCAAAATAGTCATAAATTGGTTTAACAACACAATTTTATGCCATGCGTATACTCTCAAAACTATTATGGATGATTTATTTTTTCTTAAAACACGTTTTGATCACATTTCATGCACTCATATCCATGGAGCATAATGAAAGTGTGAGCAAGCTATCGAAAGAGGCAACGCATCGTCCTTGAGGAGAATGGCTAATCACAGAGCACACACTGGAGAGGACCTACCAGTACTTCCACAGGCCATACATAGATTAGGAACTTCAGAGGGTAGACAGGCCCTAATATCAGCAGCATATACATTGTCCCTTTTCACAGCTATTACCTTGTAATTAACAAACTTTTGGCAACAACACAACGATCACCTACTGGCGATTTTTTGAATATGTAATTATTTATATATGTACAACACACCCAATTGGGTCTATCTATTTCACAATTTTGTAACTATAAATAGCTAACTACGGTCACAGTATTTGCATATGCCTATGGGCATCTATAGCATGTAATTTTCAACAATAATGGAAATTACGATTTTTCTCCCCGGGAAAAAAAAAGAACATAAAATATACACAAATATTTTTCTCTTGGAACCCAAACTGGGAAAGCCAAATTGTTTTTTCATTTTTTCATTTCATTGTTATAATACATTATATACATGCCAAAGAATTCATAAACTCCAATCCATTAACCCTAGATTAGAACATAATCATAGTTCCCTTGACTGGATCTACAAAATACCATGGGTGGGTCTGCCAAAATTTATTTACTTATTTTTAGTTTTTTTGGGGCGCTACAACACCCCCCCCCCCCCCCCCCTACAGGGGGGGATTTCGCCTCTCTTGCGACTCCCCCATTGTACCCAATGAAACATAACAACACCTAATATTATTCGTGTAAATAATATAACACATACCCAAAAAAAAGAGGCATCTAAGTTCATTAATCGTACTTCTTAATCTACACGTGTGCTTGAACAAGCCAAGTACACATTGCCCCCCCCCCCCCCCCCCTCTATGGAGGTATTCCCTTCTTTGGAGGACCATCATGAGATCCTTTCCCTCTCTCAACGCTTTTGGATCTAAAATTCTTTTTGTAATTCCTTTTTTAACCACATTTCTAACATTTCTTTAAGAGTTTTCCTAGAGATTTTAGATCTCCCTCTAGGTTTAAATTTATTTATTTTTCTTTTTTGTGACCCAGAGGAACCTTGTAGCCCGCCTAACACATAACTACTAGTAAGCATTTGGGGGGGCTATGGTATGCCCTCCTCCGTGTAGCTCGGGTCATAGTAGGGGAGTTTTGAACTTGGGTCTTTCAAGTTTTAACAATTTCACATTTCTCGGATTAACCAATTAAGCTGCCCCCCCGGGATTGATTTAAATCTTTCATTGTAGGACTTATTTTTATTTCTATCAAGGGAACTTCCTCTTACAAATAATGAATATGTGCTCTAAATATCCATGTTTTTACACCTCATTTCCTATGATAATAATGATTAAACCACATCAATGAAACTTAATGTGGTTGTATTACTCCTTATAAATACAACTAGAGCATCCCACTAGTTTGGTAAAGATCAAAGTAAAATAATACAAATATCTTCATTATAAATTTTAAAGGAAATAAAGGACTTACAATAGTATTGAAGGTATTCAAGCACTCTATCACTGAGTCTCCATCATTCATCCTTAGATTGGATAGCTTCTTCCGTAGGAAAAGTTTGTTTACTAGAGACTTCAACTCATACAAAGGCCCTAAATTATCCCACAATGCCTTGGTTGTAGATTCTCTCAAAAATTTCAGTAATAATGAATCTAAGAGACATAAATAGATTGTTCTATTTTCCTTTCAATCCAACTTTGTTCAATCTCAAGTTGTCATTGTTATGGGTGCAGTACAATGACCTTCTAATCATTGTCTAATAAAAGATCTTCTATCTTGAGCTTCCAAAGTTTAAAGCTTTGTTCATTAAATTTCTCAATTTATATTTTAAATTACTCACCATTCATTACTAACACAAGAATCACCATTTGAGAGCTCCTGCTTAAGTTAGGTTTATCAAAGACTTGAGCTAAACCCCTCGCCACAAAGGCATGTCCTTGAAGCCAATAACTGCTTTGATATGAAATGTAAGTTTTAAACCTTTATAGTAAGGTAATGCACACACAACTTCTTAATAAATAGAAAGGGAAACAATGCCAAACACACATAATACTCACAAATTTATGTTGGAAACCCTTAATGAGGAAAAAACAACAAGATATTTAGAGCCACACTCTAATTTTCATCATCCAGAATACAATATATAGGACCTTATAGTATCCAAAGCCCTAGATTACAACTTTAATTTGTTAACCTAAATTAGTAAACCATTAGCTAAATGACCATAAGCCACCAAACCGCCAAAAATTGAAAATTATGTATTGAAAACTACAAAAAAATATAAGCAAAAAACTATTTAACTTTTTTCAAAGGCTTTGCCCTTCATGACCAACTCATCCCCCCCCCCCCCCCCCCGCTACA
This sequence comes from Pinus taeda, assembly GCA_000404065.3. Classification (NCBI taxonomy): domain Eukaryota; kingdom Viridiplantae; phylum Streptophyta; class Pinopsida; order Pinales; family Pinaceae; genus Pinus; species Pinus taeda. Next base: position 72,690 of record APFE030620067.1, read on the forward strand.
CCAAACACATACAAATTGCACATGGGGCCAATGATGCAAAGAACATAACAAATACCCTAAACACTTACCTTAGAAAAAAAATGTTTTAAATTCCGCCCTAAGAGAAAAAGCAAGGAACAATTTTTAGCCCCTTAACCTGTAATTAAAGCAAAAAATGATAACAATTAGAATCAATTTATGCCCTTTGAGAGAAAGCTAGAAGAAGAAGTCCCTAACAAAGAAGTAGCTTCACATTCTTCACCTAAATAGACACTAGTCCTACCATCAATTGAGAGTTTGGATCAAACCTAAGAGCAAGATGATATCTTGACAGAATATTCAAGGAACTAAGCAAATGAAGTTGTTTTAAGAAAAGGGGGAGGAGAACCTCAATATCTAAAGGGTGAAGGTTTTTTAGGCCCCACCACCACACCCTCCCCCCAGCCCCCCATTGTTCCCTTGAATGAAAGCTACTCGTATGTAGGGGTGTGAAGGAAGCAAGCAACATAGTCCTTCAATTTGTGTTGAATTAGTGAGGGAAGAGAATCCAATAGGAGCATAGAGAGATAAATGTAGTAACATAAATCCATGGGTTGCTAATGCTTGCTCACCAAATGCAAGGAATGCCTTAGAATGACATAAAGTGTTTTTGTATGTTTTGTTGAATATTATTCTTATTATATCAGTTGATTAAGCAATATATTTGCAATTTTTTAGTAAAAACATTCGATAAGAATTCACATTATTATTTTAAAATAATTTGTACTTATTATCGAACTCTGTATTTAAAATAATGATAATAATAAATAATTTTAATGTTGTGACAAAGCCAAACACCAAATTAATAAATACAATATGCAGCGTTGTTGCTTAGTACCCGCCTCTTATGCAAAAAGTAATTAATAGCAGAAATTATTGTAACCACGAAAAAACGAAGAAGAGGAAGATACTACTATTATGTAAAAAATTATCTATATTTATAACAAATTTTTAACATATTTTTCTAGGTAGATTACTATGTTGAGTAGCAAAGTTACTTTTATACTTGTTATGTTAAATGGAATGATAAACAAATCAACTTTTATATTGATCCTAGGCATAAAACTACTGTTATAGAGGTAGATGAAGTTGTTTTGTAAATAAAATTTTGAAATCTATATGTTATAAATAAATTAAATTGTAGTAGAACATTTTTAAATTAATTTTGTAACTATGAAACTTAACTTATTTAAAGTATATCATAATTAATATTTTTTAAATATTTAAAATGTAATTTTTATACTTAAAAAAGCATAAAGTGAAAAATGACTATTCATTATACCTCTATTTTATGTTATAATATAATAACAAGAGTCACCTGGTGGCAATGTCCTTGCTCTTGTTTTTTTGCATATTGCCACTATGTGTTTTTTTATTTATTGTGTAAGAATGACATGAGCTTATGCATGAAAATAATATTTTCAATAAATTAAAAAAAAAAATTCAAAAGCCTCTTGTACGCTTACACAAAACAATGTTTCAAAATAAACTTTCAGTTATGGTTTTAGATGTGTATATATGGTAAACATTAAATACAATTTAGTCTTGTAATGATTTTTTTGTTTTTTAATTAAATAAAAATAATATAATACTGAAACCAATTATTCGTTGTGTTAATATATATTATTTTGATTTTTCAAATAAATACTTGGACTCATCCACATTACAAAAATCATAATAGAAAAATAATATAATATATTCATAATCAATATAAAATAGCGATGATTTATTTATTTTGATTTATTATTATTAAAATTTATTAAAATTTTAATATGAATGTATATTTTTATATATATAATATTATTTATATTGATGTTTGAAGCTTGCTTTCGGATAAATTACATCGGCAGTGTTTGATGGTCGACATTTCGAACCTACGAATAGGTTCATGAAGGTCCTGAAAATAAACTCATTGGTAGGTTCAAAACATTGATCATCAAACACTACCTATATGATTTATCTAAAAACAAGCTTCCACATAAATATGGATCACAAAAAGTCTAAGATCAAATATTTAATATTTTTGAATATATATATATATATATAATATATAATAAATTTAAAATGAGTATATACATTTTAGAAAATTTAATAATTTAATAATTTAATTTAGAAGAGATGATTTTTTTCTTCTATAAATAAAAAAAAGTCATATACCAATTTGATTTAATATGACTGTAATATTAAAATTAATTTATTATTATTAATCTAATTATACCATATTAACATTTAATATTGCAATTTATTTATTCAAAAAAATTATCAAATTCCAAATTAAAAATGTTTTTCCCAATATATTTTTTATATTTTAAAATATAAACAATATTATTATATATTTAAATTAATAATTTATTTTTATAAAAATTATAGTTTTTGGCCCACTTTACATTACTTATCTAGTATGAGCAATTTAAATGGTCCCACTTTGGCACATTGTGTATATAGGAGGTAGAAAAGTTAGTTGCACAAAATCAAAAGAGTTAACAAAGGTGATGCCCATGGGGATTGTAATAAAAGTAGGTTTAAAGTTGGATTTGCTTTATGTAGCACAATCAATTTAAATGGTCTCACTTTGGCATATTGTATATATACGAGGTATAGAAGTTAGTTGCACAAATTTGGTAGTTAACAAAGGTGATGCCTGTGGGGATTGAAATAAAAGTAAGCTTAAATTTGGATTTGTTTCATGTAACATATTTAAATGGTTATATTGTTTTATACTTAAAAGTAAATTAATTTTATAAAATGTAATTTTTAATTTATTTCTAATATAATATTATATATATATATATATATTTTTTTAATATTAAAATGTTTTTATTATTTTCTTTGTCGTGTAAATTAGTTGGAGATAAAGTGGTACTTTTCATGTATATTCAGATTTTATTGTTTTCCATTTAAAGGCCTCTACTAGAATTTCCATTAAAAAGGCTATTGTTCAAATTCAAGAAAATTCAGAATGTGTCCAGTCCATCCCCCTTCTGAATTCTAAGCAACTTCAAGCCAAAGCCAAATGACTAAAAACTTAGTACTTGCATTTGGGATGTATCAGAATCGGCATAAATGCTTTAACACACCAAGGGCTAAATACCTTTGTACTAGCCATTGTCAGAGATCTTACACATAATAAGTATATTGATTCCTTGATTGGAGGAATAGTTGCTCCTCTGTCAAATGGCCCAGTCTATTTCGATTGTTATCCAAACTTTTCAATATATGTCTTTGATGAAACAATTGATAATATTCTCCAACTACAGATCCTGACAACTGGATTTGATATGTCAAAGAAAAGACATAACATTTCCATTCAGACTAGAGGATGTTTTTGCCATACCAATACTCTCTATTCGACAGTCCTCCATGCACCAAGTAAAGAATCAAATTCAAGTGTTGTGGTTCTAACGGATTCAAAAAATTAGAAAGTAGAACATCAAACTATCATATGGGAAGACCTCACTTTCCCTGAACACTAGGTTTTATCAACTCCCAAACCTCCGAGTTTGAGAAATATTACTTCTGCAAATATCCGAGAAGAACAATCCTCTGCTATTCTGTCTTTTCCTTGAAGATCTACCATAGACAGAAGAAGAATTGACCAAGCCTGCAGAAGTTCCCCTTTGTATAAATATCCCCTTGAAATTGACACTGCCAGTTCTAGTCTTGTTTCAAATCCCTGTAAACATATTTCTTTGTTTGAGTTTGCCCAAATTGTTAACTTTTCCTCTACTGAAGTTATTTGCTGTGAGTGCAAGATACCTGTAAATTTGAGTAAACTTGCAGAATTTTTCATTCATACCAACCATCATCCCAGGACAGGTGAAGCGCCCGCTTCTATATCTATAAATACTTTTCCAAACCCAAAATGTTGAGATATCCCCTTCCCACATGAATCTGATCATGTTTTGATGATGCATTCGTTACCATCTTTGGAAAAAGAATATCCCAGGCTAACAAAAATGTTCATCCGAATGAGGCCTCGAAAGCCAAGATATGGTTTAGGCTATTTGGAACAAATGAATGATTTAATTCCAGAATCCAGATTCGGTATTTTACCAGAAGACTGCAAAAAGCCGCCAGTCACAGAGATGCACAAATTCTTCACCTTGATGGACGGCTGTAAGAAACACAGAGTGGATGCCTAGTGGATGAAGGAAATGTTAAACTGGGATATTTATACCCATCTAGAGGTTGAATCTTTTGGCCTTACTCAATCCAGTGAAGAAAAACTTAGACTATCTCAAGAATGGAAAAATTCATGGATAAATCTCATTCTTGGATATCCTTTTATGTCTGGAAAAATAAGAAACATTCTGAGAATGTTTTAATGACTGACATTGTATCTTCTTCAACTCAACACTCTTGGTCCACTTTAGATGGTAATAAGATTGAAACCTCATCCACATTTCCTACTTACAAAGGAAGCATTCTTGGAGAAGCCCAAAACTCAGAAAAAGCTATTCCTCTAGTTTTAAAGGATGACAATGCTTTAGGTATTGATGGCAAAATCCAAAAAGCCAATGAACAATTGAACTGGACTAATACTGCCATTAAAGGATTGGAAATGAACTCTGTTAAAGCATATGTTGTGAAGGAACAATATGAAAATTTACAGGCTTCAGTCAATAGTGTAAATAATTGTTTGAATGATATTTAGTTTTCTTCCTCTCTTCTGAAAGGCTATGCAAGAGAATCCTTAAACAAACTTGACGAAGTGGAAGAAAAGGTTATACAAGAAATATGCTCTACTAAAGGACTCATAATAGATTTGCCTGAGAAATTTGCAAATATGAGTATATCCAAAGCTGACAAGCCTGTTCCTGCTTCATTCTTTCATAAGAGAAATATACATATTCAGAATCCTATCAAGCCAATGGACAGATTTCCCCATTTATTGCCTAGAGAAGATGTCCAACCTTCTCAGGAAGAGTCTTCAGAGAAAATTTTCATTGCCTCTTTATTAAAAGAACCTGAAAAAGATTCAGAATCTCAAATATTCCCCATCTATGAGCCTCTAGAAAGCTAGTTTACTAGACACTCTGCACCTAATCTTAGTGGAAAAGGAAAACTTCTAGAGACTCATAGTTTCTTTCCAGACTCACACCGAGAATGGAATATTGACAATCTAAGTACAGGTTAGATAAGACAAATGATTGATATAATTTTTACAGAATACAAGCTTATGTGTCTAAGAGGGAAAAATGAAATTGAAGCTTGTAAAACTCTTATCCAATGTTTTACTGGTAATCCCTTAAGATGGTGGGAAACTGAAACATCTCTAGCTTTAATGACAAAGATGGAAAGTGCGCTTTTAAAAGATGAAAGAGGAGACATAATTCATAATTATGATGGGACACCTCAAAGCAATATTATTGGAGCTCTCACCTCTATGATTCAAGAACACTGGTGTGGTTCTAACACAGAAATAGAAGATAAGCATGAAATGATTCGGATGAACCTTAAGTGCAATAAATTATCTCATTATGAAGACTTCCATAGAGATTGGATGCAGTGCATATATGAGGTAAAAGATTCAAAAAATCTTCTCTAGAAACATGTATATCTAGCAACTCTTCCATCTAGATTTGTAGACTTATTACGTCTACAAGATGCTTTCCAATTGCCCTTTGAATCGCATACCTAGGGAGAAATATATTCCATTATTACCAAAACATTGGCTGGTTTGTGCACAAGTTTTAAAGTTAACAAATCTTTAGAAAATATTTTGAGATTGCTTGACAGTAAGTCGATCTGCAACAAATATGGGCTAAATATTGAAGATCCTCTTGTCAAAAGAAGGAAAGACAAAACAAAGGCAAAGAAAGCTAACAAACAATTTAGAAATAAGCCAACCAGCAGGAAAAGAAGGGCCGCCTCTGGACACAGAAAGGGATACTACAAATATATCCATAAAACAGATTACTACACACCATCCGACATCCATCTCCATTCTCACAAACAAGATGGATGGAATAAACTAACCTGTTGGTTATGTGGGAAAACAAGTCACACTTCAAATAAGTGCCCAGTAGGTGAAGAATCCAAAAAAAATAGAGGCAAGAAATCCATGCCTCAGAATAAACAGAATAAAGTTGTTAAAATAGAGACCCAAATGTTATGCATGAGATGTGGGTCTAGGAATCAAAAAACTGATCATTGTCCTAATGTTATGATTCGTGAATAGATTCAACAACAATAGCTTGAAGAATCATCCGTTGATTCTTACAATTCATTTTCTTCTGATTCATCAATAGAAGAACTAAATAATCATATGCATCAATGTTTCTGTTCTGATTCAGATGATTGTAATTGAAACTATTCTACTGATTCTGATTGCTCCAATGATACTTCTGAAGAGTAGAATCATCAGAAAGAAAAAATACTAATGGCTCAGACTGTTGATGAAGAAGAACTAAAAATTTTGTCACAAATTCGTGCCATGGAAGAAGGAGAAATGAAAGACAAGCTCTTGGAAACTTTTTTAAATCAATTTCATTCCTCCAACTCCAGCGTGACAAATTGCCATCTAAAATTTGCCCACTGGGAGGTAAGTAGAGAAATCCATATTATTAAAACAAAAATCTCTACTCTTAAGCAAAAAATAGCTCAGTTAAAAAAAGACAAGCAACCTTTGGCACAAAATATTTTTGCATGCACAAATGCATACACTCTACATTCTGCACCAAAATCTGCTGAGTCTCAAGTTGAAATAATTGAAGGAAATAGAGATCCTACAATAGGTTTCAGGGAAATGAGGATACTAGCAATTGAATACCAGCAACATCATGTCCTCATAAAAGTCTATATTAAAGGGGAAATGTTTTCTCTAACAACTTTAATTTATTTAGGTGCAGATATCAATATTTTTAATACAAAGGTAATTCTAGCCAAATTTTTGGTTGCAACTACTAGAAAAGTAGTAGGGTTGGGAGATAAAACTCTTAGATATGAAGTACCCAAAGCTGCCATATGTTTTGACCAACATTGCATAAAGCTAAAATTTGCAGTAGCAGACATTCTTGTTGATTGTATATTAGGAAATGTATTTCTTGTAGCTATCAAACCACATGGTTCAGTCAAACTGAAAGGAAATAGAACTGGATATTTTATTACTGTACCCACTTCTGATGGAAGTCAAAAATGGATTGAAATGCCATATACTTCAAATCCAAGAGTATCTACAATGGTCCAGGTTATGAAAGAATTAGACAAAGCTGAAATGAAGCCGACTGAATTAAAAGATTTGAAATCTACCATCCAAATAGGAAGACAGTTAAAAACTCCCACTGTCAGTAATAAAGTTTCTGAATTAGAAAGAAGAATTGAAGAAGAATGCAATTTTGAGGAACCCAATGCTTTCTGGCATAGAAAGAAACACAATGTTGATCTACCATACAAACCAGGATATGAAGGTAGGCCTTGCAAAAGCAGAGCTATACCTATGAGAAAGGAATACAGAGATCTTTGCGAAAAAGAGATCAAACAACTATTGGATAGAAAATTGATAAGAGAATCGGGCAGTCCATGGAACTATTATGGATTCTATGTGAATAAAAGATTTGAACAAATTAGAGGTATCCCAAGATTAGTCATAAATTACAAACCTCTAAACTTTGTTTTAGCTGATAATACCTATCCAATACCTCACAAGGGTGAGTTGCTAACCGAAATTGCCGAAGCAAAAATATTTTCAAGGTTTGATCTCAAATCAGGATTTTGGCAAGTAGCTATTGCAGAAAAAGATAAGTTCAAAACTGCTTTCAATATTCCCAGAGGACATTATGGATAGAATGTTATGCCATTTGGTCTGAAACACGCTACTTCAAAGTTTCAGAAAGTAATGGACTCAATTTTTAGGCCTTATTTTGATTGGTTAATGGTGTATATAGATGATATTCTTATATTTTCTAAGAATGTTCATGACCACTTCAAACATGTACAAACCTTCCTGCAAGTGGTCAAAAGAAATGGTCTTGTTTTGAGTAAGAAGAAGATTGAACTATTTCAAACTTCTATCAAGTTCCTCAGTCACACAATCCAGAATGGCTAGATATCTCTCCAAAAACATGCCCTTGAGTTTGTAGAAAAATTTCCTGATGTTAATATAGATAAAACTCAGCTTCAGAGATTTCTGGGATGCCTAAATTATGTCAACAATTTTTATCAAGATAGTGCAAAAGACAGGAATCTTTTGAACTATAGATTGAGAAATAATCCTCCATCTTGGAATAGTGTTCATACAAATGCTATAAAAAATATAAAGGCCAAGGTAAAATCTCTTCCAATTTTGTATGTTGTTGATGACAGTTCTCCTAAAATTGTTGAATCAAATGCCAATGATTTAGGATGGGGAGGAATACTCAAGCAAAGGAAGGAAGATGAAGAACAAATAATCCAATTTGCCTCTAGAACATGGAACCTAGCAGAAAGAAATTATTCTGTCATTGAAAGGGAGGTAATAGCTGCCTAGAATTCTATTGTTAAATTTGAAATCCATTTGGTCAATAAAAAATCCTTATTAATATTTGATGCCTCTGCTTTAAAGAAAGTTTTAACAAAAGATATCAAAAAGGCTGGTGAAGCAAAATTCGCCAGATGGCAAGCCTTATCTGCAAACTTTGACTTTGATGTAGAACACATTAAAGGGTATGAAAATCATCTACCATATTTTCTTAGTAGAGAGCATATACAACAACTTGAGCATATAATGGTAATAGTAATAGAATGGGACCCTAATCAGCAAAAAGAAATCCTTAGGTCTATTCCTGAAGATAAGAGTTGGCAGGAATACTGTGACCAGTGGAAACCAACCTGGCAACTTAGAAACACTAAAGTTCTGGGTGCCAATTTGCAAAATCATACAGATATTCTACACCTAGTCCTCGAAAGAAAGGTGTATCCCAAAGGAAGCAGATGGATTCATGACATGGTATATTCCAGAAGCATGACAACAACTCATCAAGCAGAAGAAGCATTAAGAAGTGATTTCCATGATATCACTATGAAATGGTCTGAAGGAGGTGACAGACGCAGAGTCTATCACAAATATTTTTGTATAAATAGAACCAGAAATCCTACATGGACACATAGAAAATTTTTTACCCAGTGGCCAAGAGGAGATCCAAATCTTATTTTTCCCGACACTATTTACAATTTTGCAGGATATAAAAAACTTTAGTGGGATCTGTTAAATGTAGATAAGAAAAACGAAACCCATTATACAAAACTGAAGTTTGGTTCAACTTGGATCATGCAACAGAATCAATAGTGTGAATGGCTAGAAGACTGGTGGAATGATTATGGCGTCAACAAAACACCCATTGATCCTGTTTATTATGAATCATATTATTAGCTACATCGTGATTGGTGTGTAGAAAATAATATTCCTGAATGCTTTCATGCTCCTTGCAAAACTTTTAGTGAACTCCAACTCACAGAAAGTCAAATTCTACACCAGTATATGACTCATCATTATGAATGGTTGGTCATGACTAAGATTAAACATCAGATTGTATTAAACAAACCCATGATAGTCAGAAGAATTTATACTAAAGCATGGGATTAACATTTATATAAAAAAAAAATTGATTTCCTGGTATTACTATTTTTTAAAATCCATCATGAAATGGTTCTCGTGGACTCCATCTAAAAAGTATCCACACTGTATGTAATACCTAGTCACTGGTATATTGTGACTGGTTTTCTCGAGGACTTTCTGGTAAAAAGTCTCCTTTGTGTAGTCTTTTCAATTTTCACGTGGGCTTTCTGTATGAAAAAGTATCCATTATGTTTTATTTAAATCTTGGTCCCCATATGTCATTTCAAGACATGGAATCCTTGTTCCGATGCTGTCTCAGTGTTACCCGAAAGCAATGATTCCATTCCTTGTCACATGTCCTATAGGAATATTTGTCCCCTCTCTTTTGCTATAAATAGAGAGTAAGGTTCATTCATGAGGCATCGAAGTTTAGGGTCTTAGAGTCTTGGGTGTTTTTTAGAGTCGGAAGAGTCCGATTTATTTCCTTCTTTGCATCTGCGGGCTGAGAGCCTGATCTGCTTGCATCACGAAATCAAAATCAATATCTTTAAGTTGGATCTGAGAAGCCTACGTATCAGTGTGCTCGGCACTGATAAGAACCTAAAGTGGCCAGATCTATAGGATTTTGTGTATTTTGTTCAGAGAATGAGTTTGTGAATTGGCCAGGTAGCCTCCAAAAAGCTATCTTGTTTATTAAGAAGCAAACACTAGTAAATGCCATCACAGTCTATCTCAGGAAGGAACAAACAGAGTCTGTATTACAACTTTTTGTAATCTAAATATTTTTTGGATCAATAAAGAGTGAGATTTTTCCGCATATTTTGAGTATTGAAACTCTGAAATTATTAAAGTCTGTTGAGGTAGTATTTGTGTTATTCAAACCAGAAGTTTACCAGATGTTCGCCAAAGGCTAGAAGGGACACCAAGGCTGTAAAAGGCGAAGGAAGCTGCAGAGAATGGTCGTCAGAGTGTGAAATACCCGAGTAGGTTCGTGTATGGGTGAATAAGTAATCACAAAGAAGAAACTCAACGAGGCCAATCAGTTTGTGTTATTGTTGCAAGCTTCAAAAAATATAATAATAATGATAGTGATGGTGATTAATATCCTCTCAAATCAAAATGATTTATCAAGCTTAAAAGAATGCTTTTATATTTTTACCTTAAATTAGTTTTTTATATAAGAATGCTTCCAAAAGCCTGTTTTAAATTTTATTTATTTCTATACTTATATATTTATTTTCTATATAAAAATAATATATTTATTTTCTAAATTAAAGCAAAATATTTTTATCTTATATTTTATTGAAAAATATGATATATCACCCCAATATTATTTAAAATCACAATTAGAATATATTATACTAAGAGTTTAATGTGAAAGGTTTTTATATGTTAAACCACGCCTCCATGCATTAAACCAACTTTATATTAGGTACAAGGAATGGCATGAATTTTTAATATATTAAACAAAAAAACGACAGTTGATTCGAAGACCCTAAAGTATTTGTACCCGAGCTTCTTAACAATTTTTATTTCCCACATGTTTCCATGTATATGGAAAGACTTAACATATGCCCAATCGCATTCGCAGAAAAAAACAAATTTGAAGAGATAATACCATTGCCTGTGCAACTACTCGCCATCAACCCTATCGTGTCGTGGTAAAATTGTTGGGTGAACTAAAAGGTTAAGGTAACCATGGTAATGCAGATTCTAATTCATAAAAGGTAAATTTGAAAATTTATAATAATTGAATTGGGTACAATATACCATTTTAACTTTAGAGTTGTGATAATTTTTTTATTTGATTTTAAACCTCGGTAATCTTTAAAATATATATATAGATAGATATAATATAAAAGTTCGACAATATGCTAAGAAAATAATATTTTAATCTATATAAAATTTAAGTGAGATTGAAAGTTGAGCTCACAATTTTCAATCTATATTGGGAACTCTCACAACACCTCCAGTCTACGGTTAAACTATTGATTCAACATCACCACTAAAAGTCACTAGAAGTGATGTAATAAGTATTCATAAAACTCTTAAACAATAATACATTTTTAATTAACTTGATGGAAAATTAAATTAATGATTGAATTTGTTTTATTTTGAACTAAATGTACATTTCTTTTATCAAATTTATATATTTTAATGCAAGTAAAACTATATCTAGGAATAAAAGGATATTGATAGCAGATTTAGAGCTAGACAACTTTGAACACCTCCTTAGTACAACTCCTAAAATGGTGACAGACAAGGCCAATGTAGCTTTAACTAAGCTAGCAGATGAAGATGAATTGTGAAAAGTCATTTGGAGCATGCAACTAGACAAATTGTCGGGGCTGGATGGTTTCACCATAGCCTTGTATCTCACATACTGGGATCTCATCAAAAAATATTTGCTCAAGATGAGACAATGGAGTCAATTCAAGAGAAAATTAGAGGTAATACCAATTCTACTTTTCTTGATCTTATACCTAAACAATCTAGGCCCTCTTCCTTTAATCATTTTTCCCTATCTCTTTGTATAACTCCTCTTACAAAATCATAACCAAGATCCTTGCAATTCGTCTTAAAATTCTTTTCCCCTAGCTAATCTCTAAAAACCAAGGCAAATTCAACAAAAATAGGCAAATTGTGGATAATATTCTCTTAGTCCAGGACGTCGTCCAATACAATCGATCTAGAGATGAGCAAGGTTTCATTCTCAAGCTTGACATGGCCAGTGCCTTATTGATTTCATCAAGGCATGCATCCACAAGCTATGGATAGCACCCTTGGTAAACAGAAGGCTAGAGAGATTTTTTCAAAGTACCTGAGGGCTAAGACAAGGATTTCCAATCTCTCCATTCCTTTACATCATCACGACAAAAACTCTTAGCAAGAAGTTGGAGCATGATAGGCAAAGAGGGCTTATCAGAGGAGTTCAGTACAATAAAGGAACTAAAAGTATGAACCATTCACAATTTGTTTATGACACATTGCTCATAGGTGGAGCATCCCCCATGGTGGAAAGAAGATTCAAGTCCACCCTAGACCAATTCTTGGAGGGATGGAAAGGACTTCTTAACAATGTAAAGAGTTGCATATGGTTGGAACACCTCCCCTAGAATTCTTTAGTGCATTTCTCAAAAAAATTGGAGTACCCTACAAAATGGAGTGGACTCACTTCAAATACTTAGGCACGCAAATCTCCAAGCAAATGCTGAAAACTAGGATCTGGATCGAGGTCATAGATTTAATGAAAAGGAAACTTCAGCAATGAGGAATGAACTTGCTAAATTTGGCAGGTAGGGTCATTCTAATCAAAATTGTATTATTAGGCCTCCCTGTGTATCAATTTGCAATTTTATAGTCCCCAACATGTATACGAAAGCAAATAGAGATCACCATAAGGAAATTCCTATGGTAGGGAGGCAAAACATAAACAAAAAAATTAAGTCTTTTGAGTTGGAAAAATGTTATAGCACCATATGAGAGGACGAATAGCCATTAAACACCTTGGACTCATGAATTTAGCTATAGGAGAGAAAATGACATGGAGACTAATAGTTGAAGGGACAGTGTGGTGGAAGAAAGTTTAAGAAGAGATATACATGAGTTCCAATTGGAAACAACTCCTGCAAGCTCAGATTCCCTCCAGACCTTGTTCCCATATTTGGAAATTATGTAAAAAATCCATTCTTCTCATCCAAGGTCACTCCTCCAAAATTATATGGGGGGTGAAGATATCAATATTTGGGATGAGAGCATCATGAGAAAGTCAAAGCTCTCCTCCATTCATGAAATCCAAGACCTTAGAAGTTGGATTTTAAGAAAAGGCATTACAAAATTGGAAAAAAATTCAGATTGGCATCCAAATGACAACTCTTGGAAAGGTTGGAAATCTTTTACTATCCCAAATGATCTTCAACATCAATGACACCTTGTCCTTCAACATATAAAAGGCGCAACACCTACTCATTTCAATCACCAGGATAAATTTAAATGGAATCTAACAGGGGGGTTTACACTGTTAATAGTGGCTATAACGATCTCCAAAGAGATCAAGAGTCACAATCCCCGTAGCCTTACTAGAAATTGGTTTGGAAAACTGAAATTCTTCCCAAAATAAAACTCTTCATCTAGACCCACCTTGCGGGGAAGATTCTAACTGCTGATAATCTCAAAAATACAACATTTAGGGACCATCCATCTGCCCTGTATGTCTGAATGCAAAGAAAACCATCCAACGCTTGCTTCTCTCATGTTCTTTCCGTAGAAATTTCTTGTAGATTCAAACTACATATTGTAATATGATAAAAAATTGGCTTGAATCTACTCTACTCATTAGAGGAAACAATAAACGATCGACAAATTCATGAATCATAAAAGAGAAAGAATTCAATCACACATAACACAATAATTTTTTGGGGAAAGTCATGGCTAAAAACCCTTGTTATCTGTATATTGCATTAATAAGAAAATATGAGAAGATTACAATGCTTTGCTCAAGCTTGAGCAACGTCTGCACTATCTCTATCTATCTCTGATATGATTTAGAATATTAGATTGTTGTTCTAAGATCCTCCTCAGATTAGAAACAAAATGCTTTCATTGTGCTTAAGGATTCATAAATTTTTGCAAGTGAAATGATGAGTTTTTATGTTAATTTTATGAGAAATTTAACATAAATAAGAGACTGAACAACATCATAAACATGTACAAAACATCATAAAAAAAAAATTACAATAGGAACATGATAAAGGAGTTCACCCCTCCTAGGTTGCATCTCCTTGGTCCAGCTTCCAATGGCTTGGACCTCTCTATTATGCTCAAAAGTGTAAAAAGATGTGTTTACAATGCTCAAATGCTTATGAAACCTACTCCAATGAGTCGATAATGTCCAAAAATGGCTATCTAACCTCTTTTTTCATCCAATTTGGTGGAAAACTGAAAAAGTTATGACCTCTCCTATTTTCCCCACAATTCAATCCACAAATTGCTCCAAATCGAGCATGATCCTACAAATTAGCTTCAAAAAGAACTAACTGAGCCAAAATTTCGTCGCACGACGGTCCATAATCTATTAGCACTGAGTGTCCCATCGCAAATTGTGAACGGTGAGAACCATTGAGCTTATGGTTTGTGAACACGGTGGGGCGATGTGCGATTGCGATATGGTGGACCTGTCAAAACTATTAACCCGAACTCATAAACTTATCGCATCTGGGATCCTTTTGCAATTCGCAATCAGCAGAGTACCGACGGTCTTATATATGTGGGACTCTGTTTTCTACTATGTGTAATTGTGATTTGCGATTGCGATTATCGCATCGCAACCCTTCCCTGCTCGGGGGCCGATCATCGCATTGCAACTGCCGGGGTCAATTCTTTAATGCCTTTCCACCTGCCCTGTTGCAATGTGCGATTTCGATTATCGCATCGCACCCTGGCTTGTTCCAGGGCCGATTTTTAACTCCGATCCACCTATGACATGCGATTTGTGAAATGTGGGGGCCAATGGCAACCTACCACTTGGCGCTTCCCTATTCGCTAAAGAGCCCTACCATATCATCTTTTCCTGCCATCTGTCTAAGTCAAACTTGAACTTTGACTTGCTCTAACTTCTTCGTACGAGCTTGGATTCGAGTTTCGTTCACACCATTGGAATCAGGATGATGAGCTCTTAAATATGAGTCTAAGATTATAAATATTATGACACATTGATTTTTGAGCCTCATTTTGAGCACTTGATCATTCCTCCCCACTAGAAGCCTTTTGGGCCCTAAAAGGATCATTTTCAATCGTCTAGCGGGGGAGGGTATAGTTCCCTCACCTTTCCAACCTCTATCCATTTAGATTTTAAATAATTTGTACCCTTGAGCCCCACTCGAAGATAATCGATACTTCTCCTTTTTGATGTCCTTGTTCTTCTGTCAGGTATAGTGTCTTGCTGAAGCTCATCAAGGAATTCTGGAGAAAAGTCTTCAATAGATGGAATTTCAATATTCTCTCCTTGATCTTCAATCAAAGGAGGCTCATACAAGCTTAAATTCTCAACATTAACAACAACAAAAATTTGCATATATGAAGGCAAATCCAACCTGAAGGCATTGTTACCAATCTTTTCCAAAATTCTGAATGGACCATATCTAATTGGTTTTAGCTTTTAACCTTCTCCTTGGAGCCTCTCTTTGTTAATGTGAAGCCAAACTTCATCAGCAAATTGGAACTTGTGATCTTGATGATGTTTGTCGTGCCTTGCTTTGTACTTACTTTGGCTTTTCTCAAGTTGTTCTTGAACCTTTTGGTGTACTAATTGGATTTGTTCAATGAACTTTCTTGCTTTGTCTATTCGCTATGACCTTCAATAGCAACATCTTTGCCAAAAATAAAATCCAAAGGAGATTTAGGCAAGTATCCCAAGCATGCCTCAAATGGCGAAGTTTGAGTGGAAGAGTACTTGGCTCAGTTGTAAGCATACTGAATATAGTGCAAATGTTCATCCTACAACTTAGGATGCTTGCTGTAATACCCAAAAAGAATATGTATCATTGTTTTGTTCACCACTTTTGTTTGACCATCTATTTGTGGATGAAAATTTGTACTCTTTTTCAATTTGGTGTCCATGGATCCCCACAAGCTTGACCAAAAATTCCCAACAAAGTGAGAATCTTGATCACTAAAAATGGATGTGGGCAATCCAAAATACACCCAAAGATTTTGAAAGAATAACTCAGTAGTTTATTTAGCTGTAACTTTCTTTTTACATGGCATCAAAATACACATTTTTCTTAACCTATCCACAACTACATACAAATAATCATGACCTCATTTTGACAAGGGAAGACTTCCTACAAAATCCATAGAAATACTATGCCACGGTCGTGAATGAACTGGAAGTGGTGTGTACAATCCTAACTTCCTATTGCTAGGCTTACTGATTGCACATAATGAACATCCTTTAATAAAATGAGACAAACTTTCAAGCATAAAAGGCCAATAACAATACCTCTGTAGATGTTCTATTGTCTTACTTACACCGAAATGAACAACAATAAGAGAAGTATGTGCCTCTCTTATGATGTTAACCCTTTCTCCCCGTGGAATACAAAGCTTTCCAAGATGGTACAACAAGTTATCATGCAAATGATAATAAAATTCATTTACTTTGTTACCTTGACTCAAGCTTGCATAAACATCTTGAAAGTCATTATCTAATGCATATTGCTCAATATAACTTTCATGTAAAACAAAATTACGCTTGAGTAAAGTAGTTGCACTAACAATAGGCCTAGAAATCATATCAACAACTTTATTGTAGATAACTTTCTTATACCTAATTACCAAGTGGAAAATTTTTAAGAAAACCCATCCATCGGAAGTGCCCTGATTGCTGCAACTTTGATTGTGATTGTAGGTATTGAAATGGTTGATGATCAGTGTGAATAATTGTTTCCTTACCCATCAAGTAGTGTTTCCATTTTTTCACACTTTGCACCAATGCATACAAATCCTTGTCATATGTAGGATAGTTAATCACTACACCATTAAAAGTTTCTGAATGAAAATAGATAGGTTTACCATGTTGCATGAGGATTGCACCCATAGCGTAGTCACTAGCATCAGTCTGAATCTCAAATGATTGTCTCAAATTTGGAAATGAAAGCATTGTATTTGTACTAATTTTTTCCTTCAATGCATCAAAGGTGTTTCGTTGTTTGCCTCCCCACTGAAAGACCTTTTCACGCTTGTCGACGCACGCAAAGGAGCTGCTATAAGAGAAAAATTAGCAATGAATTTCCTCCAATATTGGGTTGCTCCCAAAAAAACTTCTTACCTCCGTAACTGTCTTGGGCCTTGGCCAATTCAAAATGACATCAACCTTTGAGAAATCTATTTTCAACTCACCTCCTCCAACAATATGACCCAAGTAAGCTAAAGAAGTTTTTCCAAACTCGCACTTTGACATCTGAAGATACAACTGTTCTTTTTTTTGAGACATCAAGTACTTTTCTTACATGCATAACATGTTCATCACGTGATTTACTGAAAATTAAGATGTCATCTAAGTAGACTATGACACACTCATCAAGGAATGGCCTCAATACATCATTCATCACATGCATGAATGTAGCGGGACAATTACATAACCCAAACGGCATAACTAGCCATTCAAACAAACCCTGTTTTGTTTTGAATGATGTCTTCCAAATGTCTCCTTCAACTATTCTAATTTGATGGTAGCCACTTCTTAAATCCAACTTAGTAAAATACTTTGCATATTTCAATTGATCAAGTAAATCATCTATTCTGGGTAGTGGGTAATGGTTCTTTACCGTAATTTTGTTCAATGCACGAAATTCCACACACATGCGCCATGTTCCATCCTTCTTTGGCACCAAGACAATAGGTGAACCACATGGTGAGGAAGATGGTCTGGTGATCCCTTTGTTCAACAAATCTTGAATTTTCTTCTTAATTTCAGTGCTTTCCATCACTGACATATTGTACATGCCAATGTAGGAAGAGGACAATCTTGTTGCAACTGTATCTCATGTTGGATTCCTCTCTTGGGAGGTAATCCCTTTGGTTCCTGAAATATCTCATCATATTGGTTAACTATGTCAACCAATTCAGATATAAAATTCAAACCACAACCTTTAAAAGCTTCATTATCAACATCATCCTTGGGTTTGATCATTAGAAGCATAAAATTCTTGCTTGAATTCGCTAGTCTTTTCATCTGCCCTGCATTTACAAGCGAAATATTTATTTTCTTGCTATGAGCTCTCACAATATATTCCACTCCACCTTTGAATAAATGATATTTTTTATGTCTATGGAAGATAGATTTTCTGTCATAAAGGTACGGGTTGCCCATAACTATGCCACAGATATCTAATGACACAAAGTCAAGCTCCACTTCATCTATGAAATTTGCAGTAATGGCGAATCTCATTTTACACTTTCTAGTAACCTGTAATTGCACATTGTCACACACCCATCCAAGTGGATATGGTTTAGGATGTGTAATGGTTTCCAAATTTAAACTTTTGATAATGTTTTCAGAGATAAGATTGGCTTGAGAGCCACTATCGAACAACGTATCAATCTTCTTGTGTTTTGATATCATCTGTTATGAAACCAACTCACAAAAAGATAGAAAATATAAATCAACGACTTCAAAATAAACCTCTTCGAAGGGACAACCTCCTTTACATTACAAAAATGAAAAATTCTTGGATGATACAAATGACAAGACATCCTTTCTATATATAGGAGTCTAAGGGGTCCCAATATAATAAGATCCTACATAACAATAATATTGTAGGGGCACAACAATAACAATAGTGAGCTTCTATGGGGCACAATAATAACAACATGGGGACTACTTGGGAACAATATTAACAACATGGGGACTACATGGGAAAAACAATACAATAAGGGGATTGCACTAATAATATTAAGGGGCTACACTAGTAGTATAGGGACTTAACATGCCCCTCTCCTTAAAAAAGTGTTGTCCTCAATGCTTGAGTAGTTCTTGATGCTTATGTATAAAATTATCCTCCTCCCATGTGGAATATTCAACAATTAATTTCTTCCACTTGATGAGATACTCAGAAATTGATCGATTTCATAGTTTTCCAGTTGTTCTTTCCGTGACCTCTTCAAGTTCCACTATGGTTTTTCCTTCCCCATCTAGTTCTGCAATATTGTTTGACCTGGAAGCTTGTCACCTATAACCTTCTTTAAGCATGAAACATGGAAAACCGGGGGAACTCAGGAAGATACAAGAAGCTCCAATTTGTATTCCATAGTACCAATATTTTGCATCACCTTGTAAGGACCATAGTAATTTGGTGATAATTTATTATCCTTCTTAGCTTGCTTGAGGGACATTTGTTTGTATGGTTGTAGCCGTAAAAATACCCAATCACCTACATCAAAAATTCTTTCACTGTGATCTTGATCTGCCTGTTGTTTCATTTGATTCTGCACTAAATTGGGGTTATCCTTTAAAACTTGGAGAACTTGTTGTTGATGCTCGATGTGATGTTTCATTGCTTGAACCTTTTTCTTCTTGATATGTCCTTCTATCTTGAGAGTTGGAGGAATGGTAATTCTTGCCAATGCTTTACAAGATATGGTTGGATTCATTTCTTCTTTCTCTAGGGTTGGTTCCTAATGTATATCCTCTTCTTTTGACATTTCTTGATCTTTTTATTCCTCCTCTTCACAATCTATGTAAAATAATTTATTCTCAACACACTTATGACCTTTAGTGTATTTTCTATCACAATTGTAACAAAGCCCTTTTTCTATTTTTCCTTCCAATTGTTGTGGTGTAAAACTTGTAGGTTGTGGAAGGCTAGGAGCAAAAACACTTCCATATTTATAGTTGTGAGTGGTAGGATTCCTTGTTTCCATAATTTTGCTTTCAATTTTTCTTTCCAGCTTGAATGCCTTCTCCAATGAATCAAGTTCCAAAGGCGAACCTCATGTTGAATTTTATCCTTTAAAGTCCCTATGAAGACATCAATCCTCTGCTTCTCTGGAATATCATTTACCCTTATATTCAATTTTTGGAAGTCCTCAATGTGCTCTTCCATTGAACCCTTTTGTTTGAGATTTATCAATTAGCTAAAGAAGGTGTTGCTATTTGTATCCTCATAATGTGTTATCATTTCCTCTGTGAAAATTCACTAAGTGATAAGTGGGTTATGAGAACAAAGCCCTTTATACCATAAAAATTGATTCCATTGTAATTATAAATATGCAATACGTACCTTTTGTAACAATTGCACTTCATGTATATCAAAATATTTCTCCATTTGTAGTAGCCATGTTATGGGATCCTTGTCATCAAACTTCCTCATATCGATTTTTAGAATATGGTGGGTCTTAAATCCAATGTTATATTCTATGAAATCATGATTAACATTTATTTTTTTCTCATCATGAGTTTCTTCTACTACCTTTTCATCATTAGGAGGCCTTTATTGTAGCAGATTTGTCCCACCTTCCTTCAAACCTTCCATGTCTTTATTAAAATATTCCATACCATCGATATTAGCTTCCATGGCACATATAAAACTATTTATCTTAGCTTCAATCACATTCTTCAAATCATCCATCCAATTTTGCTTACTAGGTGTTTCTATTTTCTTGATTCGAGTCATTATTTTTCTTGCTTTTAGGAGCTCTATATTTAAATGAATGTAACTATATAATTTCAGATCTTCAAGTTCTGAAATCTTTTCCTGTAATAGCCCTCTGAGTCCTCTTTCTAACCCCACCAATATGATCAATATTGGATTCTTCAATAAAGAGTTATGCGAAATATCCTATGATGACTTGATTATAGACTGGTTCCATAGAGAGAACTTGTACGACCCACCATGTGTCACTGTTTTGACCTTCAGACCTGAAAACAATACACAGAAAAGTAAAGTCTGTTCTCTTTCTATAACTTCTTACGAAATTCAAATCCGATGTTCAGAGAGAAAGTTATGATGATTTTCCCAAGGTCACCTGTTTGGAATGTAATTCGGGAGTCTGCCAAAACCCTAAATGTCTTGGACCGTATCTCTAAAAATATAGTGAACCAAGATCTGAAATTTGGTCCCAAGATTCCCAAGATTCAACAAGATTTATGCTCAAATGGGTTTTAATTTCATAGTATGAACCTTCGTAGACAATAAATTATAGCGAAAATTCCACGATGACCTATTTGAGACGGAATTCTGGAGCTTGCAAAAACCCTAAATCCCTTAGATCATATCTTTGAAAATATAGTGAGACAAGATCGGAAATTCGGACCTGAGGTTCAAAACGACTTCGGCTCAAATGGGATTTTGTTTTAGCTTCTGAAAATTTGTAGAGAAAAATTTATCATGAAAATTCCACTGCATCAAATCCGACCATAGTCGTTCCCAATCTGGCAGTTTCTCCCTTCCATTAACCGAGTCCTGGTAGTTGTGCCATCTCTTAGGAAGGCCAAGGAGTGCTAGACTCACCATGTCATCATCAAATGTCAAGACCCCTACACTTGCAAGCTCATCCCTGCATGAGGTGATCTTGTTAAGATACATAGAGATCGTGTCCCCACTTTCACACTTGATCTTTCAAAGTTTGTCCTTCAATGCCAGCTTCCTCTTATCATTGCTATTCTGATAAAGATATTTAAATGTTTTCCACATTGAAAACTGAGTCTCCTTCCCATAGAGGCTCGAGACTATGTGATCTCGAACTCCCTCTAGGATGATCCTCCTAGCTCTAGCCACACACTTCTTCCATTCTGCCAGTTGAGTAGCATCAGTTGGCTTCTGGACTTCTTGATCAATGAAGTCCTTTAGACCATTATCTTCTAATACTGCCTCCATGCGATCCTTCCAGGATATATAATTCGAACTACCATCAAGGTCATATTCGAGTCTCAAACCATAGAACGCCATCAGTGAAATAGATGTGATAAGAACTCAATTCAATATTCAAAAACCACAAACTTCAACTTCTCCCTCCTTGTATGCTATTCTTCATTGATCATTTGTGCTTTGATACCATGTATAAATTTTCTCTACAAATCAGCTAGCTCACTGATATCATGTAGAAATTTCACCTACAGATCTAACTGATATATGCAATGTTCTAAAGCATAATACTAGATCTACATCTACCATAAACTTAGCGGAAGCTTAATTGAACATGAGCAACATTAAACATGAACAGATGTAACTGAGAATGAGAAGTAATCAACCATAACACAGAATATATAACCTGGGGAAAGCACCAGCCTAAAACCCCATCTATATATTATCAATCAAGTGGAAATCCTCAACAACATACAAAAAGAATCAACTCAAAAGCTATCCTACTCTCTCTGTACTGTGATGATGTAGCTCATGGACTATCTAGGCTTGAATATATAGGCTCCACAAGTCCTCCGAGCCCCTATTTCCTTGCGCAGTTTTGATTGGGGTCCAATTACATAACATGTGTGAATTGGCCCAAATCATACCTATTGTCACCTCAGGTCCAACTACGCAGTCAAAGAAGGAAGAAGATTCCTTCCTCAACAAGGAATATCCACTAGGAATATCCTAGCATTTGATAGTACACTGTCCCTCATTTGGTCTCAACTGGGTCTTTGTCTGAATTTCCATGCATCGGTTATCTATGAGAGAATACTTAGTTATCTAAAAATAACAGTTGTCACATGCATGCAAGCATCAACAAACTGTATCTCATTAATTTAACAACTTGTTAAATTAATCTAAATGGACTTGACTAAGTTAAACTAAGTCAACTGATCCTCTCAATATAGAACTCATCCTTAATTCCTTAATCAGTGGAGAAAATCAAGGACACATTCCCCAATCAGTGGAGAAATTATTGCATGTTCTCACAAAGACTTCAAGTTTGATTTTCCTTAACTAATTAACTCATGGAGAATTATTAATTAATATTCAAACTGCTAGTAAGACCAAATTCGAATTTTACTTCCTATTTTAGACTAGGAGATGTCTAAAAATAGGAATCCAACTTGAACTACTAAAAATAGAACTTCTATTTTTAGCACTTCCATTTTTCATTCCCTGTTGCCCAATCCAACACTGGTACACAGACTGTTACTTTTAGCACTTCTATTTTTAGCAATTTCTTGTTGCCATTTTTCAACGTGTTTGTCCAACCAAGGCTCCAGGACTAGTAACTCAACCCACCAAGGGATACATAACGTTTGTCCAACCAAGGCTCTAGGATTAGTAACTCAACCCAAGCTGTTACAAGGCTCCAAATTTTTTGTCCAACCAAGGCTTTAGGAACTAGTAACTCAACCCAAGCTAAGGAAACATGAGAACCAACTAGAAAAATAAAGAAATGAACCCAAAACACCATGGCTATCAAGTAAATGGCAAGGCTAGGCAAATCCACTGTTAATCTAGGAAATCCTCCATGCCAGTGACAAATTATGACTAATAAACCACATGCATATGCCATGCATACCAAAACTAGTGAGGTAAACATACATGCAACTCAGTATTTGCAAGAAAAACCCATTTTAGTTGTTGATCCCAATGTCCTATTGCACTTTCCTGCTTGTACTTTTCCTTCTTGCTCCAAAACTCCAAGTATTCCACACCCTCCAAGAGTTCTCCATGAAAAATCTGTGTCCAAGAGTGAGAGAGAGAGAGAGAATAATGAGAAACCTCCAAAACTGAATTGACAAAAGGTTACAAATTGATCCTCAAAAGCCTTTTTATCAATTAGGCCTCTATTTTATTCATTTTCCATTATTTTCCTTCAATTTCCTCATCACATGAAACCTATGACCTTTCACCTCCATTTTCTCTTAATTTC
Source organism: Pinus taeda (assembly GCA_000404065.3). NCBI lineage: Eukaryota > Viridiplantae > Streptophyta > Pinopsida > Pinales > Pinaceae > Pinus > Pinus taeda. Next base: position 96,595 of record APFE030620067.1, read on the forward strand.
CATTATTTTCATAAATAAATGTGCTAAAATGCCATTTTTCTTTTCCAAAGCCTTTATCATTGCCTTTGCCAATTTCCTTAGCCATTAATAAACCAAATGAACACCCACACTAGGATGTCTTTCCCAAGGTTCAACTTGTAATAAGTGTCCCATCAACCATTGTTATTATTTTTCCTTATTAACATTTATTATATGGAATTTTCACCAAGGATGTTATAGAATCCTCCCCCTTGGGGGAGAACCCTCCTTGGTGTTCAACAACACCTATAACCACAAGACTGTTGTAAGCAAAATATACTTCCAACGGAGCTTTATAACTTAGCTCATTGCAGTATTTACAATGATCAACCTATTGAGAATCAAACCAACATGAAAACATAACAAGTATAACATCATAATGAAATGAAACCCATACCACTTATTGGAGTTTTACAACATATCTCATGGCGGTATTTACATCCATATACATATGTACATATACAAAACATCACCAAAACATATACCAAAACACCATACCAAAACTGCTTTGCCTGAACCAACAAACAATGAAGGATACATAGCCCCCATCTAATTCACCATCTCCCATGTAGCTTCATCAGGCCCAAAGTGCTTTCATTGCACCTTAACTTGCTCGATTACTCGACTCCGGAGCATGAGCACCTTTTTCTTCCATATACAGTGAGACTTCGGCTAGAATTATCCATCTAGATTCACTTGCAATACAGACTAGTCAATCACATGATCAACATCTTTAACATACCTTTTAAACAATAAAACATGGAAAAAATCATGGAATTCCATTGTTAGACGCAGTGCAAATCGATAGTCTACTAACCCATTCCTCTTAATAATATTGAAGGGTCCACAAAACTAGGGTGCCAACTTGGCACATGATCCAATCCGTAAAGGACCCTTCTTCATCTTGATGAACAAATACAACTGCTCCGCAACCTAGAACTCCTTGAACAACCTGTTATGATTTGCATAGCTCTTTTGTCTATCATGTGCTGCTTTAAATTCTTCTTGATTACCTGCATTTATTGTTCCATTTCTGCCAACATATCTGATCCAATCAACACCCTCTTCATTAGATCACTCTAACTAATGGGAGTATTGCAACCCTACCCACGCAATGCCTCAAACAGACTCATCTTCAAGGATTCTTGATACCCATTGTTGTAAGTGAGCTCTACCAGTGGAAGATACTCTTCCCACTTTCACTATTGATGCATCACGTACATCCTCAACATGTCCTCCAATATCATGTTGACTCTCTCAATTTGTCCATCTGTCTACGGATGATAGGTTTTAATGAAGGCTAACTCTGTGCCTAAACCTACAGACAACGCCTTCCAAAACTTGGAAGTGAACTTCACATCCCTGTTTGACACAATATTCTTCAGAACTCCATGTAATCTAACCACGTCCTTGATGAAGACCTGTGCTACATTACTCATTAAGAATGTAGACTTCACTGGAATGAAGTGTGCTCCTTTGTCACCCTGTCCACCACTACCATGATGGAATCATGTTGTCTCACTGTCCTTGGCAACCCTATGATAAAATCCATGGAAATGACCTCCCATTTCCATTCCAGAATCACAATTGGTTGCAGTAGTCCACCTGGATGTTTACACTCTGCCTTCACCCTTTGACAATAAAAACACCTCGCCACAAAATCTACTACATCCTTCTCCAAATTCGGCTAATAATAAAATTTCTTCACTATGGTAAATATCTTCTAATAGCCTGTGTGACCTGAATATGGTTTCCCATGAAACTCCCTTAAGGTTACCTTCTTCAGCTCACTGTTATTTGGAACAAATATCCTGTCTCTAAACCCAACCAATCCATTTGTTGTGAGACGGTAATCCACATCTTGTGCACCTACGCTTGTACCTGTACCTATACTACTGCCTACACATGTACCTATACCACCACATGTACCACTATCTGTACTCTACTGCAACCTGTGCACAATATCCGTATACTTGACATCCTGTTGACCTGCTTGCAAGATCTTGTCATGTAAGTCTGTCCCATAGGATCTCATAGCTGCTAAGTTATTTACCTGTATTTTCCCTCTAAGAGAATCTTCCACCCTCTTCTCTTTACCTTTGATGTTGGGCATGGAATCCCTCCCCTTATTCACCTTACTCGCTAAGTCACAGTTCTCTTCATCCTCCATGGATGAAGAACCATCTCTGGTGCTCCGTGCCCACTCAACAAAAGACAGGACAACCCGAAAAACAACATCGAAAAGACCCTAAAGGATACACCAAAGTGGCAGGCAGAGGGAAAGGAGGGGGGAGAAAACATCAAAAGTAACCTAATGAGAACAAGCTACCAAGTCACAATAGTTTTGAGATTTTAGAAGACGAGGGGGAGGAAAATGGGAGGAGTAAGGATCTGGAGAATATTTCAACAGGGAAAGGAAAAGAGGAGAGCATGGACGTCACACAGGAAAATAATGAAATAAAGGTGGATCCATTAAGCACTATAGGGCTTGGAGGAGACCAGGAGATGACCCCAAGTGAAGGAGGAACAAAAGACCAAGACCTACAAGAGACTCTTGATAGGGAAAACCTTGAACTAGAACAGGGAACCAACAAAGGGATTAACTCTCTGCCACAAGAGGAATTTGATAGGGTGCAACAGCTATTCCTTCGAAGGTCCCAATCAAAGGCTACAGGAGTCAAAAGGAACTATGACATCTAGGAGAATAAAGGGGTCAAATAAATGGATAGTACATTAGGACACTCCACAAAAAACCCAGGCAAGAAAAGAGGGAGGAGGAGACAGAATGATCTCTTGTCAGAATGTGGGAAAATTCTGATTAACTCAGGTAAGATGAAAGATCTTACGAGTTACTCTTTCAACAAACACATCATTATGAAGCTCATAACTTGGAACATTAGGGGGTTAGGTAATAAGAGAAAGAAAAGAAATCTCAGTAACGAAATAAAAGTGGAAAACCCAGACATGGTGTTTATACATGAAACTAAATGCTTAGTAGACAGGATCAGAGTACTTCACAGCAAATGGCTTAGCAAATATGATTTTCTTGAATTCAAAGCAAACAACACAATGGGGGGAATTCTTACCCTATGGAATCCGCAAAAATTTGAAATCATAGATGCAGAAGCATCCAAAATCACCTTTCAATGGTAATACAACCTTTGGGGGACAAAGAGTGCTACTTGATCACAAATGTCTATGGTCCTCAAATGCAAGAAGAGAAACTAAAGCTCCTCACTTCTCTGGAGGAACTAAGAGAGAGACACTCTAATATCCCCTGGATTATGGGAGGGGACTTCAACATGATCAGATCCCTCTCTGAGAAAAAGGAGGAAGTAGAAAGTTAGGACGAGACTCACTTACTTTCCAGGACTTCCTGGACAACATGAGACTGGTAAGTTTGGAAACAATAAATGACACCTTCACATGGAATAATAGGAGAGGGGGAATCGCCCAAGTTGCCTCAAAATTAGACAAATTCATAATCTCAGAGGATCTCCTTCTTTCCGGTCAAACTATGACAGCTTGGATCCTTCCTTTTGGAGGCTTGAACCACTAGCCCGTCCAGTTGGAAGCTTCCTTTATTGGAACCTCGAGAAATAGATCTTTTAGGTTCAAAAATGCATGGCTCACTCACCCTAATTTCATCACTAATATCATAAATTGGTGGGTGGAAGACATACCCACCTAGGGCATGAAAATGTTCTTCATGCATCAGAGACTCAAACATATCAAACATAGGCTCAAAGAATGGAACATAAATGAGTTTCGAAACATTTTTGAAGCCAAAAGAGAAGTAGAAAGAAAATTACAAGAAATTAATCAAATTCTCATCATGGAAAGATTTGCAGAGGAAAGGAAAATACAGGTGGACTCTCTATAGCAAGAATGGGACAATAGATGTCAGCAGGAGGAAATATTTTGGAGACAGAAATCTAGAGTAAATTGGATTAAGGACGGGGAGAGAAATACCAGTTTCTTTCACAAGTCCACCATGAAACACATGGCTCATAACAGAATCACAAAACTCTTTGATCAGCAAGGGAAAGAGTTAAATACTCACAAAGAAATGGAATCTTTTCTGGTGCAACATTTTCAAAGCATAGCTGAGGAAACAATTGCAGACAGATCTCAATTCATTAAGGACTTCACAAAGAACATTCCAAAATTGGTGACCAGGGAAGATAACTATAATCTCAACAGGCTAGTAATGGAGGAAGAGGTCAATGAAGTAATCAGGGAGATGCACAATGGGAAAGCTCCAGGCCCGGATGGTTTCAATGTAGACTTCTTCAAAACATGTTGGGAAATGGTCAAATATGAAATTCTAGATGTGGTGGAGGACTTGAGAAAATATAAAATAGTTCTTAGAGCGATTAATGAATCCTTCATAGCATTAATCCCTAAACAGGAAAATGCCATGACACCAGAAAGATTTAGACCCATAGCTTTATGCAATGTGGTGTACAAAATCATTTCCAAAGTTATTGCTAATAGACTCAAACCTCTACTACCATCACTCATGTCAGAGGAGAAAATAGGATATGTGGAAGGTAGACAAATTCTCAACAATCATCCAAGCTCACGAAGTGGTGCACTCTCTCAAGACCAATAAGCAGGTAGGGATGATAATATAGATGGACATAGCAAAAGCATATGACAAGCTACACTGTCCTTACATAAACCAAATCCTTAAAGCTTATTGCTTTGGATACAATTGGATAAAGTGGTTCATGGCCCTAGTTACCTCAACAAGCTGCTCTATCCTTCTCAACGGCTCTCCATAAAGAATCTTCAGGCCTTCAAGGGGCCTTAGGCAAGGAGATCCTCTTTCCCCATTCCTCTTCATTCTCATGATGGAAGGGTTGGGCAGAATGATATCCTTTGCCAAGGAGGAAGGAAGAATCGAGGGGCTAAAACTCACTCAGAATGGGGACACTTTGACTCATCAACAATTTGTGGATGATACTATGCTGCAGGGTACACCCACTGTCAAGGAAGCCAAAGCCTTAAAACAAATCCTACATGATTTCGCAATGGCTGCTGGCATGGAGGTAAGCCTCACAAAATCAAAAGTTTTCTTTTTTAATATGGATATTTCCATCCAAAGACATCTCTCCCAAATCCTGGGATTTCAAAGAGAGAATATTCCCTCTAAATATCTGGGAATGCCTCTCACCGACAAATACGGGTGATTTTAGGGGCGAATGTTCGCCCTTTGGCGAAATTAAGGGGTTTTAAATTTTTAGTGGGCGAATATTTTGTATCATGTTACATTTTTACAAATCACCTCAAATAGCCCACCTTATTTAGGGGAGATGGTAAAAAAGGTAAATTTAGCCCTTGAAATTAGGAGTTACAACCTTCCATTTGCCCATTTTCAAGAATAGGTTTTATTTAAGTGAATCCTATGGGCCAAAGACCCAAATACCATATTTATAAAAGAAGTATGGTAAATTAATAAAAATATAAATAAATGAGAGTTATGGTAAATAAATAAAGCATTTTTTATATTTACTCCATAAGTCATCTTATATACATGCAAGGGTGTAAACAAATAAAAATATAGTAAAGTGGAGGTATGGTAAATAAATAAAACGTCTTTTTATACTTACTCAAAAGGTATGGTAAATAAATAAAAATATAAATAAACTAGACGCATGGTAAATAAATAAAACCTCTTTTTATATTTAAGTCCATAACCCTCGTTCTATTTATGAAGGCTCAAGAAAGAGGTTTTATTTAAGTGAATCCTATGGGCCAAATACCATATTTGTAAAAGAGGTATGGTAAATTAATAAAATTAAAATAAGCGAGAGGTATGGTAAACAAATAAAACTTTTTTTTTATAATTTACAACATAAGTCACCTTGTATTTATGAATGGTATGGTAAATTAATAAAAATATAAATAAACGAGAGGTATGGTAAACAAATAAAACATTTTTTTTATATTTTTTTTATATTAATCCCATTCCAAAAAACATTATTAACCCTATTAATAAAAATAAAAATGGCACATGGTATTGACCCATGGTATTCACCAAAATGGCACATGGTATTGACCCATGGTCTTCACTTGGAATGTAGCCTATTTAAATGGGGGAATTAAATCAGAATAAATCCATCTTTTACTCTGGATCTACTAACCCCCCAGAGGTATCAAATATCGTGATATGCAAACTAGCATAGAGTGAAAAATATTTGA